>APFE030158362.1:824-57225 GCA_000404065.3 Pinus taeda
TGTGGAGGATGAGGCAGCTGCTCCTGCTTGAGGCTTTGGAAGAGAGTATACCTGTGCAGGAAGTTCCAAGTCAGCCATTTTAAGAAGATTTCTTCTTGCTCTCTCATTCAATTCTTCTTGTGTGATAGGTTCCTCTAGTGTGCCTCTTTTCCATTTTGATTGATTTGCATATTGTTCAATATGAGGCAACCTTACATGGTCATAACTAGAGAGCCTATATTTGACCCTTCTTAATGATATGGAGTGATTGGGGTCATAGAGTTTCCAGAGGAAACTGGTCTTTAGGCCAAGGCATTCTAGCATTCTGTCAGCTTCTTTCCAGCCTTCCTCCCTTTTGTTCAAAACAAGGTGGCCCAATTGATTTTTCACTTTTAGCTGTGCCTTCTTGCCTTTGCCTGCGAAGTGTATCATGTCAGCATTCCCAAATTGCCTAAAGTATTCAAGGGCAAATAGTCTCATGGGCACATACTTGGGTAGTCTATATGGGGGTAACTCACAACCATATACTCTGATAACAGTGTAGTTTTGGTAAAAATACCATTCCCCAATGCTGTACACTTTCGACAACTGAAGGATTCTCTGCATCTCATCTGTCAGTCTTGGAGGAGGCGAGCTCATGAATAAAGACATGGCTGGGTGTATGAAGAGGTCTATGAACTCATAGTAAGTGTATGGAGAATGAGTTCTGCAGTGAAAGACTGAGCTCCAGTATACTACTGACCTTGGATTCCCTTGTGCATCCACTCTTTTCACTATGAAGGAAAACTTCTCATGCTGATAGTACAAAATTAAATGGTAGATGTAGGAGGTGTATCTGAACACCTTCTCTCTTGACAGGTTCATAAAATGCTCATGCATCTTGTCTGATATGTAGGTGGCATAATCATAGCAGATTGGAGCTTTTCCAGGGGAAAACATGAGCATCATCACTAATACAGTCTCATCAAGATACTCAGTTGAGTTATAGCCCACAATGGGACTGATCATATCTGCAAGGTCCCTGCCCAATGGGTTGAGGTAGCCATGAAAGATAGGAGGGTATTGCACAGTCTCAGAGTTAATAAACAATTGGTTTAGCTTTGTGATCTAAGCATCTGTCAACATCTTGGCTCCTTGGTTGATCAGATCAAACAAAGACAGGGGGACCAATTTCTTCTCAGTCTTAAATTGCAGCATCTCTCTGATGGCCTCAGGGGTAATGTAGAACACAACTGAGCCTGAAGGGTCAAGCACAGCTCTCTGAGTGGGATCATAGCATATAGCACATAGATGAATTAGGTCAGGGAATTGGTTGACCTGAGGCAGTTTGAAGATTGGGAGGAAGGAATCCCAAAAGCTCAATGTATCCGTTCCATCTGCATGTTTGGCCTTCAGTTCATTTAGCAGGTGTAGATGGAATTTGCTTTGTGAAATAAAGTCTTCTGCAATTTGGTAATCCAGGTCTGCTAAAGCTTGCCACTCTAATTCTCTCTGAGGGGCATTCAAAGGGGAAATATTGAAGGCCACAGGTGCAACTGGAGTCTCCATGGTCACTTAAACTCTGTTTTGTATGTAGACTGATGTTACTAGACTGGGCAACAGAAAAATAGTACTGCTTGGGTGAATAAGTGAGTTGTGAAACAGAGGATGATAGGGTAGACTTGCAGCAATTGAAATACCACACGCAGTTAGTTGAGAAGGTGAATACTTGTCTTTGGCAGACCCTTCTTAATAATTGGGTGCAAGTACCAGGTTTTCCGTTCACGACTGCGCAAACACAATGCAGGTTTTTAATGAGAATTTTGTTTAAACAGGCTCGGCTACTGAATTTCGACCGTTCACTTTCCAAATGGGAACTTGGTGCAGGGTGTTCACTGGTGAATTATGTGTTTTTTAGTGTTTTGAGTTAATTTTCACCTATTGTAGACAAAACCAGGCGCAGAGAAGATTTGCAGGGATAAATACCTGGTGAACTCGACGGTCCGGGTCACGAATGCAGGTGGGTAGGTGCGCCGAAGGTCTCCAGGTCGATTTGAGCAGGTTGGTGCAATTTTGGACGTAAAATGCATGCAGAGGGTGCAACAACAGTTTTTGCAAAAAGTGCAAAAAACACGAAAAATTGACAAAATATGGATTTTTGGGACATTCGCGCCTTTTTCGGATGACGTCAGCATGACGTCATCAGGTGGGTCAGGGTCGGATTACGTCAGCATGACGTCATCAGGTGATGTGGCGGCATATGAATGGTCCACGGGGGTGGTGAGGTGGCAGACAGGTGGAGCAATGGTGGACGGGGGTTTCGGACGCGGCGATGACGCAGGCAGTGACGCGGCGTTGATGCTGGCAAGTGGATTGGCGGATAACCGGAAACCACAGCAGTATCGTATCGCACCGCTTTTGATACGGAGAGGAATCTGTCAGAGGGGGCTCCGATACAATTTGGGGGCGACGCGTGGCCGAGGCCTGACGTCAGCCTCTGACAGATATCGGATGATATCTTTCGGACGTCGAGGCCAGTCCGATATCCGCGTCAACCGTCGGATGAAAAGTGCTTGATCGGACGGTCGACGGGCCAATGACCTGCACGGATGATACGGCGTCGGGCGGGCATTAAAATATTACTTTCTTTGGGATTTGTGCCCAGCGGGACCCTTAGATTCTTTCGCGAATTGCATGGTTTTCTTATGTATTTATTACAAAGGCGCATAAATCCCGAAACTTAGGAAAAAATGGGTTTTTGATGAAATTTCTTTTGCAAAGTCGCGCGCGCCTCAAACCTTGGATAAATGCACAAACAATAGTTTTTCCATGTATTTTGTATCAAACGCGCATAAATCTCGAACTTAGGATTAAGCGGAAAAAGTGGGTTTTCAAGGTATTTTGCCTTTTGAGCGGGTTAAAAGGGTGCAAAGGGTTTTCACAAGGTTTTTTAGGCAAAATGAAGGGTTGGCTAGGTAGATGAGTTTGTGAAGGTGGAAAAGAGGTTAGGCTTTGGGTTCTCAAACTAACCAGATGTCAATTTGATTCCCTGGTAATGAATCATATGGCTATAATGCCAAGGAGGGGATATTTATAGAATGCTTAGGGTTTATACACCATGGTGTTATAATAGCAGGGAAAGGGTGACATAGGGAGTTAGATAAAATAGAAGTTAAGGGTTAATATGGAGGGAGAGGGTGAATAAAGAGTGATATCACTAAGTTTATTTTAAAACAACTTAGCTTAGGGAGTAGATCAAAATGAAAAGAAATTTGCACAAGAAATGTGGCTCTTTAGGATACAAGAACCAACATAAAACTTTGAATTTCTTTCATAAACACAACTGGTGAAGGGATGTTAGCAATAAGTGTAGAACAAGAAAAAGGGAAGTTAGACATGCTCCATTGTGTTGTTTTCCTTGTATTGATCAACAAGATTAAGTTTGGAAGGAACACCACTTCTGCAACCCCATCTACCTACCCATCTATTTGCCTAGCATTTTTTGTTTCTTCTTGGAGGGTGCACTTGGACTTGCAGACCCTTATGTGCCTTTTCTTTTCCATTGGATTTTTCCTTTGTTTCCTATCTAACACTTACCCTTATTTCTTCCAAGGCCCTAGATTAAGCAGTTGGGAACCTTAGCTTCTCTGCCTAACTATTGATCTGCCAAGATTAAACAGTTTGGACAGACTTTTTTCTATTCTACAACAGAAAATTGAAACATGGCATGATCCAGATTAGACTGTTGGACCATCCATCAAAATTTAATAAACATGAAGGCATGACACACCTTGCCTTTCCTTGGAAATATGGGATCTTTGTATCAGCAAAGCAGAGCATATTTGGCATTTGTATTTTCCCATCATGAAATATGAAACCTATTGGTATAGGTATCCAACACATACACTGGAAAATCAACTGATGTTTGCTCAACTGCTTCCCCAATACTCCTCTTAGTGGGTCTCCTTTGATGTAGATCTCTTAGATGCCATGGTAATAGTGATTGCTACAGATGTGCTCAACAAATGTTGTACGCGTGGGACAAAAAGGACACTCATGGAAATAAAATGTCAATTTTAAGAAAAACAGCTTACAAGGAAAGTTCAAGCAGAAAACCAGGAATTAGATGGGAAATATTGCGCAATTTTTCCTAACAGGGGGGACTGGCTTCATGTGGGAACTGCACATTACACAGTCCCAACAGCCAAGGTGGGAGCCCGATGGTTGAAATTGCGCAATGCACAGTTCGACCTAGGTAGAGGCTCGAGAGAGGCTGCCCATTGAACATTCTCAGTGGCCAAGCTGTCAGGCTAACTCCTGGAACTACACAGTGCATAATTGGAGGCAACTAGGATTGTGCACTTTGCAATTCCAGAGGCCAAGCTTGTGGCGCGAGCCTCAGGATTGTGCAGTGCCAGTTGGGAAAAGTGAAAACTAGTAAAGGGAATCTTAGATCTACCCAAGGGAAGCGTGAAAAATAAGTAGATCTGAGAGATAGTGCAAAGCTGAGTTTATATTTGACTAAGTGTAGATAAATGCATGTAAATCAAGTGCAACAATTATTCAAACAGAAGGAAAATGAAGTATGCGAGGAGAGTCTCTACAACGATGACCATTGGTGCAAAAACAAGAACACTAATGCGACACTTAGGAAAGGAAATCTAAAACTTAAAAAAACACTTCTACAAGTTAAAAAAAGTCAAAACGCTAGCAACCATGAAGAGAAACAAGTGAAACAACACTCACACAAGCCAAACAACAAGAATTGACAGAAAAAGCGGTAAAAGACAATGAAAGAAAAACTCACCTGGAAAAGCGTTGATGATCGCACTGAAGGTTCCTTTATCTCCTCAAGAATGATACAGCTCGAAGAACAAATGTAAAAATGATTTCTAAAAGCATTGATTAAATAGATTTGGACAAATTAAGGTTTATTACGTGCATGCCCAAAATTAAGGAAAAAGTGACACTTGGCGGAAGCTTCTAAAAATAGTGCAAGTGCCTCCTTTGGGCTACTAAAAATAGATCCCTATTTTTTTGGGATGTTTTTTTTTTTAGGAAACTTTTCATGCACACTGCTAGGAAATATTGCACAGTTCTGGGTAACTAGACAACTTTGTGACTCAGTGCACTGCACAATTTCTAAGCTTAGTGAGGGTTCCACAGTTTCTGGGCTCAGTGTTGGGTTTCCTCCCATGACTGCGTATTTTCTAAGCTCAAGGCTCACTGGAAGTCAAGACTGTGCAATTCCCATCATCAAGACTACTTGCCCTCAAGGATTGCGTAGTTTCTAAAGGCAAGTCCAAAACTGCTATGAGACCAAGTTGGGAGATCATCTTGTGACTTCTAAAAATCATTTGAGTGAAAAAACACAAGAGAAAATGAAAATATAAGTCTTAATCAAAGCATGAATACCTGGAGCAGTGTGACATGAGATGTTGTAGATAGTGAGGAAGGCTCCAAAATTAAAGCATACACAAAATTTTGGAGGGTGGTTGTAGTTGTTACAACATTGGCGACACTGGTAAAACTCCAGCTCTTTATATGGACCTTGTCTCGTGCAAAGTAGGTCTAACTCTTTCGGAAGTATTGTTCAGTTCTTTGATCATCAGAGCTTCTTCACTTAGCTTGAGTTAAAGATATATCCCCTACCATTATCTTCATCAGAAGCACACATACCAAGCCAAGTCAGACTAAGTTATTTCAATTAGGGATGAGGAGTATATATATGCACAAGTTGAATAGGTTTTTCAGAGTTTTAATTTCATCTCTGGTGTTGCTCCACTGCCAATAGGCCTGGATAATACCCCGACAAAGTCACTTCAGGAACACAAGCATTGCTCCACTGTCAGCGGGCCTGGATAGTACCCCAACAAAGTTACATGCATCACCTCTATGCACACGAAGGCTTTCTCCTCTTTCCCCCTTTATTTCATTTCACATTTTTTCATTTTTTATTTGTTCAAGAACTGTGCATTGGCACTTGTTTATTTCATCGAGAAAAAGAGGGATCCCTACTTATTGAGAGAAGAAGAGGTCATCCCTTTAGAGAAGGATATTTATATATACCTCTGACATACTTGTTAATGATTTCCCCCTCTTCTTCCTTTACTTGACTTAGTTAATAAGGGTTAATCGAAAATAGAAGACTAATTAGAGTAGATTAGAGTAGATGACACTAGTTAAAAGTGCAAGCATTGTGATTTCACCATTACTTTCTCTGAACGAGACATATTTTCCATCAGAATATCTTTGACTAAAAGGAATGAAAGGTTCAAAAAAAGAGAGGGAATAGACAAATAACCAAATGTTGATAGCAGTACAACTTCCTCTTGGATTTCACTGAGCTTATCTCTGAAACGAAACACAGTTTCATGTGAAAAATAACTTACCATTGAAAGGAAAACAAACTAAACGAAAGATGCGGGGTAAAACATAAAAAAGTAAAGAAAATCAAGGAAATGACATAAAAAAATCAAAACTACTCCTACTCCTAACCTACACAGAACATAGGCCAACTTACGTAAAGCAATACTTCCAATGTAGCCATCAGCGCATTAGCTAGCTTATGTAGGCAAGGGAATGTATGTCGAAAATGATATATAAGAAAACCAATAAGTAAGAGAGATAAGACAATACAAACCAAAATTTTCAAATCTTGAATGCACCCGCAAAAAAAAATATGGAAAGCACATTTGTTGTAGCTCTAACCCAAAAACATATGAAAATATAAATAAACCCAAGAATAATAAGATAGAAGATACAATCACTCCTTAAGGAAGGAGAACACTCCACAAGCCATATGCTTGTTCATACAATAATACTTCTCTTCATATCTCTCCATGTGGAGTCTCTAGCCTCTATATAGGCCTCATACATACAATACCATGCATCATTACCATGGTTTTCCTCATACCATCAACTAATACCATGGGCCCCTTACATTATTATTAACTACTTGTGGTCCCTTACATGACATGGATTAACCACCTTATTTATTACTATGGCACATCCCATTATTACATTATTACCTTGGGTACCTCCCTCGGTACCCCATATTACCCCCCTAGTTATATAACATTCCACCCACCTTAGCATGTTTCATCCCCGAAACATGGGAAGAACACAAATAATAAGATCTACTCAAAAGGGTAGTCCACTGATACCATGCACATGCATCTAGCCATCCAAGAGAAAGGTGAACCCTTGATCTCGCTGGTGCCTCGCTCGCTTGAGATGGAAGTTGACCGTGGCCGCTCTTCTATGTTGCTGTGTAGTAGGTGGATCGTCTCTCCTTTGTCTCCGTCATGTGACTACTTGGTTTCCATCTTGATGGTTGTCTTGCGGGGTGATGTGGGTGATGATATGTTGAAGTTTTAATCCACGATGGCTTTTGCTTGACTTCACCCTGCTGTGCTGCCTGTTGTGGTGTCTTCTTTTTCAACATGACTTCAACCACTGAGTCCTCCTCTGATGTATCAACACCTGTAACCTTTTCTGCTTCAGCCTTTGTTTGTGTCCGATTGTCAACCATCAACTGCTCATCATCTGATATGTCAGACCCTGGAACATCTTCGGCTTCAGCCTCCTTGGACTCTACCGTTTATTAATGGAAATATCTTGTAATGTAATTTTCTTCTTTTTATACCAGAGCTTCAGGAATTTCTTCTGTACATTAATATTGATAGTACCCACGGATTCCATCCAAGGATATCCCAAAACAACATCCATAGTATCCATCTCAGAAGCATAAAAATCACCATGCAACACATATTTATCCATAGAAATCTTCAAATCCTTGTACACTTGAACATCCTTATTAGCAACCTGTGTATGTTCAATTTGTTTTGCTGGGACTTGCAATTTTTTTGCCAACTTAACACTGATAAAGTTATGCTTGCAACTAGGATTTATAGAAACAATGATCTTCTCTTTCTGAATCAATCCATGAACCTGTAATAAGGATATACCAGTAGGAAATAGCCCCTTATGTGTTTCATTCTCCTTTTTCGTAGCCCGAGACCATTTGTCTAAAAGGAATAGTTCAAATTCTACATCTGAAAGTTTGGTCAACTGCTTGTGGTCCAGTGAATTCCACCATTTTGTAGCCTCATCTTCTAAATTAAACCACAATGTATCCCTCCAACGTGTCCCAAATATACGTTTTTTCCCTTTATAAGTTCTTCAATAGTCATACCATTATCATTCCCTGTAAAAAATGCCTTGCTAGAGTCCATGAATGGTTTAGAAAAAATTTCACTTACTTTGGCGAAAATTTGAAAATGTCACAGTTTCGTCAATATTGCTCAGAATCTCTATTATAACCTGTTTTTGGAAATGGAACAACCATTCTGCATCCGCCCATGTGATAGAAATCCTAATTCAGACAATGAAATTTCAGATCTGCGCTGCTACTCTCCCGCCATCACCCAAAATTTCTGAAAAAAGCTCTGATTTTAAATCAGCGATATCTCCCTCATCCGGACTCCGATTCGACTGATTTTTTTTTGAAATTGGGTGTTTTTTCACAAAGATTCCAGATCTACAATTAGATCTTGTAGATCTTGCACCAGGACGTCTAGATCTGCGCCGCAAACTCGCTGCCCTGAAAAATTATCTGCAACCCCACTGATTTTGAAATCAGCGATATCTCCTTCATCCGGACTCCGATTTGACTGATTTTTTTTGAAATCGGCTATTTTTCACAAAGAATACAGATATGTAATCAGATTTTGCAGATCTTGAACCAAAACGTATAGATCTGATCTGCAAACTCACCGCCCTTGAAATCCTGCAAAAAGTAAAAAAAAAAAATTCCACTTTTGTGCCCAAGAAAGTGCTTTGATACCACTTGTTGTAGATCTAACCCAAAATTATATGATAACAGAAATAACCCAATAAATAACAAGATCAAAATATAGATAGAAATGCTTCTTTATTATCAAACCCTTAAGGTAGGGCAACACCATACATTCACTCCTTAAGGAAGGAGAACACTCCACAAGCCATATCCCTGTACATACAATAATCCTTGACACAATTCCTTGACTTCTCTCCATGTGGAGTCTCTAGCCTCTATATAGGCCTCATACATACAATACCATGCATCATTACCATGGTCTCCTCATACCATCAACTAATACCATGGGCCCCTTACATTATTATTAACTCTTGTGGTCCCTTACATGATATGGGTTAACCACCTTATTTATTACTATGGCCCATCCCATTATTACATTATTACCTTGGGTACCTCCCTTGGTACCCCATATTATCCCCCCTAGGTATATAACATTCCACCCCCTTAAGCATGTTTCGTCCTCGAAACATGGGAAGAACACAAATAATAAGATCCTCAAAAGAGTAGTCCATTGATACCATGCACGTGCATCTAGCCATCCAAGAGAAAGGTGAACCCTCGATCTCGCTGGTGCCTCGCTCGCTTGAGAGGGAAGTTGACCGTGGTAGCTCTTCTGTGTTGATGTGTAGTAGGTGGATCTTCAGTTCTCCTTATCTATCTGGCGGGGGTTGTTGTCCTTGTGACTAACTGGTTGCCATCTTGATGGTTGTCTTGCGGGGTGATGTGGGTGATGATATTTTGAAGTTTTAACCCACGGTGTCTTCTTCTTTAATTCACCCGGCTGAGGTGCCTGTCGTGGTGTCAATATGACTTCAACCACTGAGTCCTCCTCTGATGTATCAGCACCTGTACCCTTTTCTGCTTTAGCCTCTGTAATTTCATCTCTGGTGTTGCTCCACTGCCAATAGGCCTTGATAATACCCTGACAAAGTCACTTCAGGAACACAAGCATTGCTCCATTGTCAGCGGGCCTGGATAGTACCCCAACAAAGTTACATGCATCACCTCTATGCACACGAAGGCTTTCTCCTCTTTCCCCCTTTATTTCATTTTGCATTTTTTCATTTTTTATTTGTTCAAGAACTGTGCATTGGCACTTGTTTATTTCATCGAGAAAAAGAGGGATCCCTACTTATTGAGAGAAGAAGAGGTCATCCCTTTAGAGAAGGATATTTATATATACCTCTGACATACTTGTTAATGATTTCCCCCTCTTCTTCCTCTACTTGACTTAGTTAACAAGGGTTAACCGAAAATAGAAGACTAATTAGAGTAGATTATAGTAGATGACACTAGTTAAGAGTGCAAGCATTGTGATTTCACCGTTACTTTCTCTGAATGAGACATAGTTTCCATCAGAATATCTTTGACTAAAAGGAATGAAAGGTTCAAAAAAAGAGAGGGAATAGACAAATAACCAAATGTTGATAGCAGTACAACTTCCTCTTGGATTTCACTGAGCTTATCTCTGAAACGAAACACAGTTTCATGTGAAAAATAACTTACCATTGAAAGGAAAACAAAATAAACGAAAGATGCGGGGTAAAACATAAAAAAGTAAAGAAAACCAAGGAAATGACATAAAAAAATCAAAACTACTCCTACTCCTAACCTACGCAGAACATAGGCCAACTTACGTAAAGCAATACTTCCAATGTAGCCATCAGCGCATTGGCTAGCTTATGTAGGCAAGGGAATGTATGTCGAAAATGATATATAAGAAAACCAATAAGAGAGATAAGACAATACAAACCAAAATTTTCAAATCTTGAATGCACCTGCACATCAAAGGCACTCTGCAGATGTACCATGGTGTCCAAACTCATTGTGAGTTGAAGAAAAGCAAGTACACACTTTCAAACTTGAAAAATGAACAAACATGAAGAAAGAAGAAAATTTCCATTTTGTAACAGTGCTTGCTACCTACAACTCCCCTAATGACTGAGCAATAGGATCGTGTAATATAGATGGAGGATGCAAAAATTGTAAACAAGATTGATTTTCAATGTGAGCAATAGAGCGATGAGGAGCTTGGAAAGATTCAATGCATTTTTGATGAGAAGTGGAACTGACCTCAAGGCTCTGAGAACTTGACATAACCATTAGCTCAGGTTGAAGTGCCTTGAAAGCTTGGGAAGGTTCCAATTCATTAGAAGATGGATTGTCGAAGACCAGTGTATTATAAAGATCAACAGTGTAAGGATCAAAATCATGATCAAATGAATCAATGAAAAGATCATGACAACGACGACTAGAAAGTTCAAGATCATGAATAGGGGCATCCTCATGATCTGATGAATCATAAAGAAGAGATGATGGAAACGAGAAATTTCACCCTCAATGTTCCTAGAAGGTAAGATGAGAGATTGGGAGGATCAGTGAAGACATATTTGTCCTCTTCACATTCAAATGAAAAACTAGCATTCCACGTTTTCTGTGAATGATCGAAAGTAGTAATATCTGAAACTAAATTTTCACAATATTGAAAAGAAATGGTAGAATTGTGGAAAATGTTAGGATAATGTGGAAAAGTTGTGGACGAAAGGGGGTCCTCCTTCATCATAGATTCTTGTTCAGACTCCCATACACTCATCAAAAATGATATCGTAGGTTGGTTGTTTAACACCAACTCCATCCAGAACTTGATCCTCGTGAACATCAAAATAAATATCCAAGACAGGTGAACACAACACATCGAAATCTAGAGGATTAGAGGGACAAGATGATGAAGGAAGAGGAGATAGTGCTTCATCACAACCATTAGAGTCACAATCCAATTATGCATTGAAATTCTGAGTAAGTGGGGTAGGAGGAGATGGAGGTAGATCAACAGGTTACCTTACAACTTCCCCCACCTCAACCTGCAGATCTAGAGTTATTTGATTAGAAGGGGACAAAGGGTCACTTGGAACAACAACCTTGTCTGTCACAAATTTAGAAGCTCTAATACTAAGGTATGTTGGGAGAGGTTCAAAATATTCTAACTCATGTGGATTTTATGATATGTGAACAAGATACAGAAACATGTCTACCAAGAAATACCAATCAATGTCATCTTCAGGAAATTCAAGGAAGTAATGAATGAAACGATCGTGAAAATCATGAACAGATTCATAAGGTGCTTTTTGCAATTTCAAAATTTTCTTATTAAGAGCTTTACGATCATAGAGATCGAAAGCATGCCATGACTGTATGTAAATTTTTTTGAAAGAGTGAATGGAGTCATTAGGCAATGTGTTACACCATTCTCTCACACACCCTTCAAATGTGAGAATGAACAACCTACATCCAACATCCTCATAGTGGATGTTTTACTTTGTGTAGAAATCAAGAAACTTTGTGGTATGTTGAAACAAGTTTGTTTAACCCTCACCATTGAATTTTAGATTGTACAAGTCATCCATAATTCTCGCCAACACTTTCAAATTTGTGGATTTATAAACACATGCCAAGGTTATGATTTGGTGAGAAGTCATGAAATAAGTGCTAAAATTCAAAATAGAATTCAAGGGCTTAGCTTGTCATCTGACCCTCCTTCTATCACCATAAATGTTGACGATCCTCTAACCGCCAACATTAAGGGCATCTCCCCGATATGAACTCCCATCTAGATCTCACACCATTTGGAGTAGGAATCCAAACAATGGGTGGTAATGTTATGCTTTGACCAGGGTAACACGTAGGGGGAAGCATGATAACTTTCGGTGAGAGCAAGTGTGTGACCTTCGATGCATGAATGTTTCAACACATGAAGGGAAAAAGGAAGTGTGCCCCTTGGAAGCCTATAATAGTACATAGTTGAAAACGAACACACGAGCGAAATGAAATCACAAGCTAAGATGCATAATATTCCAAAAGTTAAAGTGGTGAGTTAATACAACAAAACACATACAACAAGATTCATACAAATGCAAACAAAATAGTTCATAAGCATATGTGTAAGTTAAATAACATACATTGACAATACAACGAGAATAGTCCTACTATATTAACAACATATGCATGAAAGCGTGTTGGCTCTGATTTTATTATTATAAATGAAAGTTCCATCCATACATATACCATTGACAACCACTAGCCCCAATAGTGGAACATTACAGTAAATAACACCTACTCCTCCAAAGAAGTATACTTGGTCTATGCTATGGATAATCCAAGGTTCTTCACAATACTCCCAAGCTCTTCCTAAGCCTAAGCCTAGCTAAAATCTTGGCTCCCAAAAGGTCGTTACATGAGTTATGAGGTTCTATTTATAACAAGAGGGGGTGACTCTTCAACTCCCCCTTTGTGAACTTTAGACTACCCTCATGACTCTTCAACTTCTTCACAAAAGAACACATTACATTACATGACGAATTTTCATATTCCAATATTCAAACTTGGAATTTCACTCACAACATAATTACAAATAATATTGCATTTTACATTTGTACCCATATAAGACAAAATAGGGTAGAGATAACCTGATGGCCTAACAAGACACAACACTAGATGTTGGAGTTTGGGAGAAATATAGCTCAACAACCTCCACTTACTGCTTCTCGGTCACATATTGGTGCCAAGCTTGGTACTGTGTGATGGTGTCCCCAAATTGCTTTACAATGTCTTTCTGGAAGCGGACTCTAGCCTCCATGGCATCTAGGTACACTATATTGGAAGCTATGTCCAACCCATTCTAAAGCATGAGCAACCTTGTTCTCACTTTGATAGGACCACGGATAAAATTTTTCATGCTTTGCATTCAGCTCCAAGTCTTTCATGGTGGAATTTTGTCTTAGTTGCTCCAAGTACTCTTGAAAATCCTACTGGACTTGGTTCTTGGGTTTAGCTTTGGTGAGGGAATCGCCTTGATGGGATTTGGTGTGTTCTCACCAAGACATCCAAACTACTTTACAAGCATACATATGAGGCCTAAATGTTGCTAATGAATGAGGTGAGCTGCTTTTTGTGTTGAATCAACATTCAAACCTTTGTTTTCTCCAACTCTACCTATGGCTTCATTTCCTTCACTAAGTCAAGTGCAGCCCCTTTGTAGTGCATTGTCCACTCTTACACATAGGAAATGGAATCTTGTATGTTTTTTAGAGTTTTAACAAACTCTTTTGTCTACCATTGTAAGCCATGAAAATAGACAATTGCTTTATGTACAGTGACAAACCCGTCATATAGCTTCCACATGGTTTCTCCAAGTGTTGATACTTTAAAAATTATCACTGCTCTAATCTCCCTCAATGGGGAAACAACATTTTACAATGTTGCTTGGAGTTGATGTGCCTCTTTCCTGGTAGCCTGCAAGTTTTGTGCCAGTTTCTCATTCTTAGTCATCAAATACTGAGCGTTTGATCTCGTTGCTCCTGTATAGGCAAAACTCGCTTTGGCAATGGAATTTGTATGCTTCCTCGTGTCTAACACTAACACCCTTTCTCTAATGAATGGATGTGATGCATGATCATCTGGAAAGTGCTTCCTCTGTGCTTGTACAATACTCTTTTGGAACTCATTGAATGATAGATTACACACATCCATGACTGGATCATCATCAAGGAGAACAACACCTCCTTGCTCACTCATGGTTGGATCTGCTGCTAGAGGTGGTGGAGACCAAGTGATGACTTGTGATGTTATCAACATCAGTTCAGCATCTTCACGTTGTGGCTCCTATTCCAAATCCATGTCTGTCACTTCGATCAATTTCTCAATATGCTAATCAAGCTCTCGATCCTGCATATGTTCACCTTTCTCCTAAACTTCTAGTTGTTCCCATTATTCAACCTGTATCGGTGTTGTTTCCTATGTCATCACAAATTGAATTTTTTATTCTTCTTTCTTCTACTCCTCTTCTCGTTCTCTCCTTCTCAACTCCTATTCTTCCTTCATCTTCCTCTCTGTCTCCTGTGACTTTAGTTCTACTTCCTGCAACCTCTACTTTTCTCTCTTCCTCCACTCTACTCTCTGTATGCTCTGCTTCCTCTTTTCTTATTCTACCAAAGCTACTATCACAATAAGAGGATCTTCTTTCATTTTGCAACTTTGTTCTTCCTCTGGATTGTCAACAATCTTCCTCTTTCCCTTGTCTTGCATGGGATTGATGCCTTCTGCTACTATTGCTTTCAGAGCCACTGATCTCTGTGGAGCTGCTGTTGTCTATGGAGCATCCTATGATGTCCCTCCTAAATTTATCAATTCATTGAGTATGGAGGCATTGTAGTAGTACCTCCAAGGATCCTCCTCTAGATAATGAAATGCCCCGTTGATCCATAGAAAGTAAATTCTCGTACAATGGTCCTTACAAATACTGAAAGGACCATATGGATTAAAGTGCTTAGTGCTAAATTCAAATCTCACTATTTCCTTAGCCTCGACATCCATGACTTTCAAGTTCTTTATCTAGAATAATCCAATCTACAAAGGAAAAGTGGGAAATGGTGCTTTCTTCTTCCTATGAAGCGTTGCTGACAACCCTGTAGCGAGATGGTATGATACTTCTTTCATGATCAATTTTTCAATGGCATACCTTAATAAGACATGCATAGGATTCTCTCTACCAAACACTCTAATGAAGGTTCCACCCAGTGAGGCATACCAATCTGTGATGTCTACTATCACCTTCATTGCTTCTGATGACATGCAAAGTGGATCTTCTTCAAAGATAAGTTTGTACATCAAGATGACTAAGTGGTTAGTTAGTCATGCCATTACTCCTCAATAGCTACATTTTGAAAGAAACCTTCAATAGATGTTCACAATGTTCTCTTGTGGTGTCCATGTTCAGTTCATGCCAGGGAACTACTGCTATTCATAGACTGCATCCAGTAAGTATGAAGACATATAGAATCTTTCTCGCTCACCCTTAGGCATATTCTAAGCATGTGCTATGTGGGCATTCAATTGTTGAGCCAACAAATCCGACCAGTTGAAAAACCTCCCATCATTCACCAACTAGTCCAATAAGTCTGCCTACCCTTCAGGAAAGGTTCCAGTGCTCTCTTAACCATAGATTTTGCAAGAAAATATAACTAAGAGTGGTAAGCCTTCCTGAGGGACTTTGTCTTGTACACATGGATGGGTGTTTGCCAAAACTTCGATGGCTCTTTCACCCAACATTTGACAATGTCTCTTGTGTTCACATAGCTATGGGTGGCATAGAAGAGAGAGTCCATGTGATTTAATGGATATGGCAAGTGATACATCTATTGCAAGTATTTTTCCCAAAAGGTGGCAAGCTTCTAATCGCTAGCATTGCTCAATGTCATTGTTTGTTCATCCATATGTGAGACAATCCAGCTGATGATATCTGCACACGGGAAGGCAGGATACTTGCATTTAGCCTTGAATAACCTTAACTACTGGATGTCGAAATAAACTTGTCGGTCCTCTAAGTCTACCTCTAAATCCTTTTCAAAAGAATCTTTAATCTGTTTCCATGTCAATGATGATACCTTCTCTATAAACAGATGAGTATCTGCATACACTGACAAATCAATTGATGTTTGCTCAACTGCTTCCCCAATACTGCTCTCAGTGGTTTCCTTTTATGCAACTCTCTTAGATGCCATGGTAACAGTGATTGTTGGAGAGGTGCTCAACAAATGTTGTACCTATGGGACAAAAGGGACAATCATGGCAAGAAAATGTCATTTTTAAGCAAAACAACTTACAAGGCAAGTTCAAGCAGCAAATCGGGCACTAGATGGGAAAGATTGCAAAAATTTCCTGACAGGGGGGACTGGCTGCCTGTGGGAAATTCGCACTACACAGTCCCAATAGCCAAGGTGGAAGCTTGATGGTTGAAACTATGCAATGCATAGTTCAGCCTTGGCAGAGGCCTAGGAAAGGCTGCGGATTGCACAGTCTCAATGGCCAAGTTAACAGGATCTCTCCTAGATGTAACACCCCCTCGTAAGTCTACCCAAATTAACCAATCCAATCGGGGTAAACATGAGAAGAGAGGCTACTATGATGGGATTCAACCTCCTATGTGTGCTTAAGGAAGTGGAATCGATGGAACATCACACACAGTCATCCAACACCATCAACAAACCACTCAGGAGACAAGTCAACCACTTAGACAACATGTTCATGAGTACTAATGTTGTTTGAGAAAATTAGGGTATAGTAACGCACCCTATAAATGACCCAGGTGAGTTATACTACTTCCCAACCTTCAACCAACAACGCTAGTCGCTAGGTTAACACTCTATGGGTGAGCAATCCCAGAAATTGAGCCATTTTTCTATCCTAGACTTCCTGGCCTCTGCCCAGAACTTGTTGGAACCCTCAGGATTCACCTCCTTCTCCAATGAACTATTATATCATCAAAGAGGTCTTACATCCTTTCATTTAACATTTACAAGTAAATACATAAAATAACCATGACATGAACTAGTCATTTAACCATACTTATAACAGTATAAAACCATGTAAATATAATAGATAATATAGCCATTTAATCCACACATACACAAGTGAAAAATTAAGAGAACTGAGCTTTTATTAATCATCGAAAAATCCAACCAGGCTTGAGACTTCCACGTACCACTCGACCATAGACATGGCTGAACCAAATCTCTCTTTCATCCAGTCACCCTCATGCCATATTCTAAGCATGAATGTGGGATTTCATAGAACAACCAATCCAAGAAAACCCAAGGGAGTCCAGAGGCTATACCACCTCCACCCTCATCAAACCACTATCACACCAAAACTGGTGCTCTAATCACAACCGAACCAAACTTGGAATGCCATCTAGAATCCATCACTATCCTTGATGAATTTTTCATCTCCTTGTCTCTTAGGCTTTACCGCAATCCAAACCTGGATCACTAGGCCCTAAACCAAGGATTCTCCCTCACTCTTTACCATGTATCCCACCAAAACCAATCAAGGGATTCTAGGCCTTTAGGGATGGAACTTGAGACCACCTCTGCCCTTGATTTTGAAATCCATTCAAAAAAACAAAGCTCAAAAACTAAAATAAACATCCCAACACCATGGAATCTGGGAAAAGGAAAGGCTATGCTGAAATCCACTGTCATAACCTGGAAAAACCATGCCACCGACAACAAGAGAACAATACATTAACATGCAAATCCATGCAAGTCCAAACCAGCTAGGAAATCACACATGAAAGAGGTTGCCTGCAAGTATTCTTGCTGAATTTTCTTGATCATGCTTTCCTTCCTTTCCCTTGCTTGCTTTTCCTTTCCCTTGCTTGATTTTCCTTTCCCTTGCTTGCTTTTCCTTTCCTTGCTTCAAACTAGAGTGCTCCAAGAAAAAATCTAAGTGACCAAGAGTGAGAGAGAGAGAGAATAATGAGAGAACTCTAAAGATAAACTGAAAAAAGGTTACCAAATAATCCTCAAAATCCTTTTTATGAGCCTCTCTTTTCTTCATTTTCCATTATTTTCCTTCATTTTCCTCCTCACATGCAACCTGTGACCTTTCACCTTCCTTTTCTCATAATTTCCTTTATTTTCATAAATAAATTTGCCAAGAATGTCGTTTTTCCTTTTAATGCCTTTGCCTTCGCCATTGCAAATTTTCCTTAGCCAAAACACGCATCCAATGATGCCCACTAGGATATCTTTGCCCAACATTTAGCTTGGAATAAGTGTCCCTTAACCGTGGTCTTATTTTGCCTTTATTAAATTTTATTACATGAAATTTTCACCAGGGCTATTACAAAACCCTCCCCCTTAGGGAACACTGTCCTCGGTGTTAAACCACACCAAGACCTGAACAAGACCATTGAAAAGAAAACATATTGCCTATGGAGATTTATAACTTGGCTTGTTTCAGTAATTACAATGAAAGACTTGCTCAAAGCAAAACATCATGACAACATGACACTGTAACAACCATAATAACATGACACCCATACCACATATTAGAGCTTATTAGAGCTCATGGCGGTATTTATAGCCACATACATATACCAAAACATCAACAAAACATATGCCAACATATACCAACATCAAACCAAAACTACTTTGCTTCAATCGACAAACAATGAAGGGTATAGGGCCCACATCTGATCTTCCATCTCCCATGTAGCTTCTTCAAGCCCAAAGTGCTTCCACTTCACTTTAACTTTCTCTATGGCCCTGTTCCTTAGCATGAGATGTTTCCACTGCAGTATGCACTGATGTTCTGAATGGAAATATCCTTCTTTCTCCACCTGCAATACAGACCAATCAATAACATGATCAACATCAAATCCTCTCAAGGATCTTGAAAGTCCTGCAATACCGTGGTGCCAACTTAGCACATGAACCAATCCTCAAATATATTTTATTGGGCTTGATGCACAAATACACATGCTTCCCAACCTGAAAGTCCTTGACTACCTTGTGTTGATCAACATAACTCTTATTTCTATCCTGTGTTTCCTTTATACTCTTCTTTATAACCTGCATTTCCTACTCCATGTCCACCAACATGTCCCATCCAATAAGTACCCTATTCACTGGATCAATCCAGCTGATGGGAGTATTACAACTCTGCTCATATAATGCCTTGAAAGGACTCATCCTCAATGACTCCTGATAACCATTGTTGTATGTGAACTCCACCAATGGTATATACTCTTCCCATTTCCTCTGTTGGTGCATCACATACATCCTCAACATTTATTCCAAGATCTTGTTGACCCTATCTATCTGTCCATCTATTTGTAGATGATAAGTTGTACTGAAGAGCAACTTTGTACACAAGCCTGCAAATAGCTCCTTCCAAAACTTGGAAGTGATCTTTGCATCCTTGTCCAACACAATCTTATTTGGAACACTGTGTAGCCTCACTATCTCTCTGGTGAACACCTGTGCTACCTCATTGGTCAAATATGTAGTATTTACTAGAATGAAATGAGCTACCTTGCTCAACCTGTCAACCACGATCATAATAGAATCATGCTACTTCACTGTCCTTAGAACACCTGTAATGAAATCCATGGAAATGACTTCCCATTTCCATTCCAGAATCGCAATAGGCTGTAGTAGACCACCTGGATGCTTGCATTTTGCCTTTACCTACTAACAATCTAAACACCTAACCATGAACTATGCCACTTCCTTCAAATTCGGTCAATAGTAAAACTTATTCATTGTCGTCAATGTCTTCTAATATCCTAGATAAACTGAGTATGGCTTCGCATGAAACTCCCTCAATATCATGGGGGATTCACTGGGGGAGAAATACCATACCACATGGTTTCATATTGGGGGATATATATTGAGGAAAAATGGCATAATATATTGGGGGATATATAGGGGGTTAAAGGGTTTTTATATTGGTAGGTAATAACAATGAAGCTCAAAGTTAATGAACAAATATAAAGGGGTATAAAAAATGTTAATGAAAAAATGGATACCTGCAATATCTAGTGGAAGTGGGGGTTTTTTAAATTTGGAAGGTGTATTGGGTTCGTATTGGTAGGTGGTTAAATAATGTGATATTTAGGGGCATTTTCCAATATGTAGTCAAATTAAGGTTGTTGTTTAATATGCCACGAATGCATGTGATAGGTCAGAGGTTCATTGAGTGAAGCCCACGTGCTCAAGATAAGCTTCTTGAGCTCATTGCAATTCAACACATAGATCATGTCTCTAAACCTCACCAAAACATCTGCCGTGAGACGGTAGTTTGCATCGTGGTCCCATGTACCTGGACCTACACCTACACCTACACCTGCACCTATACCTATACATGTACTCTGTTGTAACCTGTGCATGATCTCCATGTATTTGTCATCATGTTGATCTGCCCACAAGATCCTATCCTGTAACTTTGCCCCATAAGATCTCATAGTTGCTATATGATTTACATGTACCTTCCCGCCAAGAGAATCTACAACCCAGTTCTCTTTCCCTTTGATATATCTGATCTCGAAGTCGAACTCACTAAGAGTAGCCAACCATCTAGGTTGCCTGGAATTTAGATTTAGTTGGTCAAACAAATACCTCAACCCACTGTGATCACTCATCAATGTGAACCTCCTTCCTAGAAGATAATGTCTCCACATCTTCAATGCATGTATAATCGTTGCTAGCTCAAGATAATGCATTGGATAGTTCTGCTCATGCTCATTCAGTTTCCATGATTCATGATACATTACTTATTCTTCTTGCATGAGAACTCCACCAAGTCCTCTTTTGCAAGCATTTGTACACACTACAAACTCCTTGTTTGGATCCACAATCTTTAGCATTGGTGCATGTGTCAACAACTTCTTAATTTTCTCAAAACTAGCCTCAAATTCTTCTATCCATTTGAACTTCTTACCTTTCTACTACAATGACGTGATAGGATATGCAATGCATGAGAATTTCTTGATGAACCTCCTATAGTAACATGCCAATCCGATGAACGATCTCACCTCATACACATTCTTAGGAGTTTCCCACTCCATGATAGCCCTTATCTTTTCTGGATCCACTGCTATGCAGTCCTTGGAGACAACATGCCCCAAATAATGTAGCTGAGTCCGAAATAAATTGCACTTGTTCAACTTAGCATACAATTAATGCTATCTTATCAAATTCAACACTACTGCTAAATGTATGGCATGTTCTTCCTCATTCTTAGAATATACCAATATTGCATCAATGAATATAATAACAAAATTATCCAAATAAGGACGCGACACTCTATTCATCAAACACATGAATGTAGCTAGAGCATTAGTCAAACTGAATGGAAAAACAACAAATTCATAATGCCCATACCTAGTCCTAAATGTAGTCTTGAAGATATCCTCTTCCTTAATGTTTACCCGTTGGTATCTCAATCTCAAGTCGATCTTAGAGAACATTGTTGCTCCCTTTAACTGATTAAACAAATCATCAATCCTCGACAAAGGGTACCTGTTCTTGATCGTTACCTTGTTCATCTGCCTATAGTCAATGGATAATCTGAGAGTACCATCTTTCTTATTTACGAACAACACTAGTGCACCCCAAGGTGATATACTAGGTCCGATGTATCCTTTGTCCAATGTTTCCTTTAACTGAAAATTCAACTCTACTAACTCAGGTGTGCTCATCCTGTAAGGTGATTTCGATGTTGGAGATTCCCCTGGCACCAACTCAATAGAAAATTCTACCTCCTTGTGAGGTGGAAACTATGAAATGTTCTTAGCAAATACATCCCGAAACTGTTGCAATACTGGGTACATGCTTAATGCATAAACATCCTCAACCACCTTACCCTTGTCACTAGAAATGTGTACTGCAAACATCCCACAATATTTTATGTAACTATGCTTAGCCTACATAGAGGTAATCATCCTCACTAATGTAGTTTTTTTATTTCCTTGCAAAGTCATCTTTTCACAACTATCATCCACACACTCAATGGCCTTGTCAAAGCAATCCACTTCGGTTCTATGAAGGTATAGCCAATCCATACCCAAGAGCATACTCTATGATCCCAATGGAAATATATTCAAATGTGTTGTTGTAGGGATACCATTTAACTCTAATGCACAAGCTCTTACCCAGTGGTGAACTCACTTCTTTGTACCTGTGGCAAAATGTACTGACCAAGATTTTGCATGCACTTCTTTTCTCAAACCAAAATTATCCACTAGGTCAGGGTTAATATAACTATAATTAGATCTAGGATCAAACAAAATAGAAACAACTTGATCACAAAGCTTATCATCCATTTCAATGACCGATGACTGATGATTTGAATACCTATTTTCCATAGCTGCATAGATCTGAAGAATACTATGACCAACATCACCAACATTATGTGCCTCCTAAGCACTGTAGATTTGGGGTCTACAACCACTTTGATACTACGGAAAATCCTTCTTACGATGATCCTTACCACATATCCAACACTGCAACAGTTCCCTACCACCACCTCTAGCCTACTGCTCTCCATGTCCTCTCTTAGTTCTATTGAATCTTTTGTAAGGAACTGCATTTTATTTCTCACTTTCATCTTGAGGTATTCCTCTCTTTTGTGGCCATTTTCCTTTAGCTTTGTCATTTCTTTTCAAGTCATGCTTAGGCTCAAATTTACGCTTCGGCTACTCATAACAATGCTTCAACTTTTGGATGGACTCCTCCAACGATCTAGGCTCATCGAACTCAAACTGGTCTTTGTATACAACCGACAATCCACTAATGAATCTTTGAACCTTTGCCTTCTCCTCCTTGAGGTAAGGCACATATCTCAATAGCTCTAAGAACGTGCTAATATACTCATCATCTATCATAGAACCCATCCAAAACTCATAAAACTCCTTAACTCTATCATCGTAGTATCTTTCCGATAAATACTTCTTCTTGAACAACCTTTAAAACGCATGCCAAGTCAAATCATCTTCATCAATACCTTTAAAATTCTTCACATCTCCCCACGAAATATCCATTTTACCTTTGAGACTAAAAGTGGTTATTCTTGCTTTCATGTTTTTTGAGTAATCATGCAATCTAAAGAATTTCCTCATACCAAGCAACCAAGCCTCTAGATCTTGCGATTTCTTCATTTCACTATCAAAGGTAGGTGGCTTCACTTTCTTAAACGCATATGGCAAGTATCCCTTATCAATCCTCCTGTAAGGATGATAACGATGACGATCATGATGCCTTTCAAAACTAGAACTAGACTAATACATGTGTCCAATACCTCTCTTATCTGGAGTGTCCAACATCCTACCATCTTTGATCGTGTCAGGTTTATCCAACCTATGTCTACTATGAGACCTACTGCCATATGCCCCATTAGTCTTGTTATCTTGTCCATGGCTGATCCAAAGTGGTCCTTGTCGCTGCAAATCTAACAAACTCTGAAGTAGTATCACATTCACCTCTGCTTGTTTCACTTGTACTTGCATGATTTTATCATTGTTTGCTTTACAACTCCTTATTTCTTCCTTCAAGCCTCTCAATGTAACTGCCAAATTGAAAGGATTCCCACCACCATATTGATCTTTGGATTCATAGAGAGAGTCTTTGTAATCAACCATCTTGCTAGACATTGATGTTTCTTCCGACCTTGTATAATACGTTATATAAACCAAATCACAATAAATCTTTGTACCTTAGCATAGCTTGAGGAGGATACCTTGTCTGCAAGATCACCAAATCAATGTGATACATGTATAACACAATCATAACAACATATAGACATCCACGATTAAATGTATCAATACATAAGCATCAATATTGTTAGGTCCAGTCATCAATGCAAGGCCATATCAACACTACATGCATGACAACAACCATTACTCCCTTTTACATGTTGTTCCTTAAGGAACCAATTTCCTGGCTATAGGGAAATTGTGCTTAAGACATTAATATTGATTGCTTACTGTCACTCATTATTTATTATATTCTCAAATGAAGGACTTGGAAAACTTGGCCTTAGACTCTTAATACATGTATGACTAGAACATTTCATAATTACATTTGTTGCTAAATATAAATGATGAATGAGGAAAGTTTGAACTGATCTTTCACATGAACTATTACTGTAACTTACAGGAATTATGATTATGAGAAATAAATCATAGATACTATGCTGGTCTTTCACAGAAAATACTATCTATAACTTAGAAAGGAAGTGAGGACTTTAAGTATAGGAGCGCTCTTTAAGGGATTTTACCCTGCAAATTCATTACTATACTTAAAAATAAGAAAACATTGCATGACACATGATAGCGAGACTTACAAATTATATGTAACAACTCTTGGAAACTCCTCTTTGTTTCATTAATCAATGATGTTATCAGAAATACAGTGGCTTGGTTATCCAAAATTCCCAACCCTTTCATAGTAAATTTTCCACCTTTTATACCTTGTGGAACAATTATGAATTTCTGAAACCTATCTAACTGCTTTCTAACTATGAAATAAAACTGTTACAGAATTTATAGAGGGTAAAAACACCTCGAAGAACAAGAAATACAAAAACAAAACTGAATTTAGAAGGAGATGGTAACTGCTGGATTGTTCTGTTGATTTGCTGCTAAATTCCTTTGTAAACACTCTAATGATGCTTAGTTCCTCTTAGCCGTAATGCAATGTGTTTAGTTTGTATAATCATGGGAATTCTAATTGACCAAATGCCAAGAAACATATATCAGATATGTCCTCCTTTTCAACCTCGGCTCTAATCCATGATTTTCCACATTACTAAGTGAAATTAATGTTTCTCACTAATTTGAAATTCAACAAGAGTAGATCCTGCTTTATAACTGTCAAATCTACTCGTGCAACACTTTATTGACTTCTATCGCAAGTCGCAATCGGCCCAAAAACCCTTGTAAAACTTAACTTACGCAACCGGCTGCAATAACCATGAAACACTGGAATTATGCATTTATAATGAAAATATATGATAAAATATGTTTTTCCATTTCAATATAGGCTTAACACAATTTCCAAGGCATCCTTCCCGCCAATTCATCTCCACTATTGATCTACGCTTTTCAGATCGGATGGTCTGTAAAGTTTTCTATAACACGACATATATTATTATCAAATATAGCCCACAATCTCGGCTGTTATACTAATATATAATATAGTATTTATATATATATTATAATATATATATATATAATATATAATATATATATATATATTATATAATATATATATAATATATTATATATATATTATATATATTATATATATATATATAGTATATATATATATATATATATATATATTAATATATATAATAATATATATATATAATATATTATATATATATATATATATATAATATATATATATATATCTATATATATAAAGTGTTGCACAACGATGGCGGACCCGCCGAGCTGTAGAATATAAAAAATATATGCTTTCAAGTCCACCGTTCTATTATAATCCATTATAGTAAAACTTTATATAAAACCGCGTCAACGCAATATATATGAATATCACATAAAATTTTTATGACCCATAATATAACGGTCGCGAGGGATTATCAAATGTAATACATCAAACATCGAGTCTGATCATATAAATCGCAATCAGTGTTTATCAACATATATGTATAAAGGGCAAACCTGCGAGACTTTAAAATATGTTATATATATGTTCGGGTCCAACCCTTATTGCATACCACGATCGACGGGGTCCTATGCATATAATATAAACATTTTATATAACTTCGGACCCGCCGATGTTATAAATATGCCATATAAATTTTTGGGTCCAGAGCCCAATCGGTAATCGCAATCGACACTTATCTGCGAAGCTAACCACCCATATTGCAGACCCGTCGAACTTTTAAATGTAGCATATAAAATTTCAGGTCCAGTGTTAATGTTTTAACACTTGTTTTCTTTTGTAAATCCGATCTTTTCACCATTTCCTTTGTATTTTGATTTCCGATAGAGTTATGCGTACGATATATATATATATATATATATATATAATATATATATATATTATATATATATATATATATATATATATATATATATATATATGTATATGTATGTATGTCCCTTGGCCTCCGATATATCATTTTGTTTCTTCCTTTCACTTTATTTTTTTTTAAAGTATTTTCAAAAGATTTTTGAATGAAAAATAAATGTTATGGAAAGATGCATGTTACAACATCTAGCTCCACCTGGGGATAATGCTTTTGCCACAGAAGCACTAATAACCGCAGATTAGTGCCTTCACCTCGGGCATGGAGTCATATATTGCTCTACATAAACTGAAATACTATGGAATTTGTACAATGCCTACACTCCAGTATTCACAATGAAATGATGCTTGTTCTTTAGAACTGGAAGTAGTGTTTTAAATATTTCCTATTAACAGGCAGTGGTAGAGTCTCACCATCAATATTTTCAAGGATGAAGGTATTATTGGATCTCACTTCAGAAATTCTAAAAGGGCCATACCAGAGAGGATCAAACTTCCCATGCTTACCCTTATCCTCTCTTTTGGTATCCCATCTCAATACTAAGTCTGCAACTTTGAAATCAATTTCCCTGTCTTTTCTGTCAAAAATATATTTTCATCTTGGACTGATACATAATCAAATTGTTTCTTACCTTTCCCTATTTTCGCTAAGCTCCACTGCTTTGTTCATTCTTCTTACCAAAGCATTTGGCTCTTCTTTCGCCTCCTGAATCATCGCAATCACTGGTTTCAAAAGTTGACTTGGAAACAAAGCCTGAGTTCTATACACTAATTCAAAAGGTGATTTCCCTGTGGATCTCCTTGTAGTTAATCTAGTAGCCTACAAAGCAAATTTTAACTTAGCATCCCAATCTCTCTGATTTCCTGCAATGGTTTTCTTTAGGATCTTCATCAAAGTCTTATTAGTGGATTCAGCTAGTCCATTTCCCTGAGGGTGGTAAGCTATCGAATAAGACAAATAACATTATATTTTTGACAAAAAGAAATGAACTTACTTGAGTTGAAGACTTGAGCGTTGTCTATTATAATTTTAACGGGACATCCAAATCTGCTGAAAATATTTTCTTCCAGGAATTTCATCACTATCTGATTGTTTGCTCTCTTAGTAGGAATTGCCTCTACCCATTTGGTGAAGTAATTATTTGCTGTGAGAACCCACCTGTGTTTTCCGCTTGAAGGTGGATTGATTTCTCCAACAAAGTCAATCCCCATTGTTTAAAAGGCTCCTCTATGAAGACTGGAATTAGAGGTAAAGGAGCTAATCTCTTTTTCTCAGCAAAAAGTTGACATTTTTGACATATTCTAACCAACTTATAGGTTTTACCAAATAAGGCAGGCCAATAAAATCCAGCCTGAAGTATCTTGTGTGCAGTTACTTTCCAACTATAATTCCCCCCACGAAACCACTTGTGATAATCTTTGTTTGTTTCTGTGAATTCATCTTCTATTAAGCATAGTAATAGAATTCCAACAGGATCCTTCCAGTACAATCTGCCTTCTACAATCGCATATGGTTGTGCCTTGATCTTTAGTGCCCTATAATTTGTTTTGTCTAAGGATTGAGGACAAGAAAGAAAGCACAAATAATGAATTATATGTTTATACCATTCTGAACATAAGAATTTATACCTGATTTTCATTCCTAGGTCTTGCTCTCCTTCATTTTCTTCAGCTGCTTTTTCATTTACAGGAGCCAACAAGTTAATTCCCAATGCTTGAAAGTTTGATTCTGTTAACATTTTCACCAGTCCTTGTCCTTTTACCAACTTTGTGGGTTTTATATCCAAATCATATTCTTGGATCTTGACAATCCACTTTCCTCTCCTGCCTTCTACATATCCATGCAATAATATGTCTTTCATTGCAACATTAGGCACATAAGCAATGATTTAGGACTACAGCACATAAGTTCTAAAAGCTTTCAGGGCTTTTACCAAGGGATACACCTTCTTCTCAAGAATATTATATTTCAGCTCAGAATCTCTAAGAATCTTACTGAAGAATGCAACTAGCTGCTCTCTTCCTTCATCATTCTTCTGCAGTAAGACAACTGCTATCGAACTTGATGAGGCAAATGAGAAAACTTGGAAAGGCTTCTAATAATCAGGGTTGATTAAGACTGGAGCTTCCTGCAATGCCTCTTTAATTTTGGAAAATGATTCTTTAGCTTCCTTAGTCCAACGTACTTCATTCTTGTTCTTTAGCATATTAGTGATTTCTTTCAAGATTTATGCATAATTAGATACAAATCTTCTCAAGAAGTTTATCTTTCTCAAAAACTTTTGAATATCCTTTTTACTTCTGGGCAATGGTATTTTCTGCACAGCTTGTACTCTGGCTGGATCTATTTTCACTCCTTCTCTGGAAACAATGTGTCCCAACAATTTTCCTTCCTCCAGAGAAAAAATTGATCACTTGGGATTGAAAGAAAGTCTAAATATTCTCCATTTATCAAAATTCCTTTTCAAATGATCTAAATGTTCTTCACTAGACTTAGAAAAAATAGTAATATCATCTAATATATTACTACAAACTTATCTCCAACAAAAGTGATTTCCATAGCCCTTTGAATTGTAGCTCCGACATTCATCAATCCGAAAGGCATTCTGGCATACATAAATGTTCCCTAAGGAGTTGTGAACGTTGTTTTCTTTTGATCCTCCTTGTCCACAACCACCTGGTTATAACCAAAAAATCCATCTAGCAGTGACATTCTAAAAGATCCTGTTACCTTTTGCAGCACACGGTCCATTTTAGGCAAAGGATAATTATCTTTCAAATAAGCTCTATTTAGATTTCAGAAATCAACACACAACCATATTTCTCCATTTTTCTTTCTCACAGGTACTAGATTAGCCACCCAATTAGAATATTTGAGTGGGACTATGATTTTAGCATCAAGCACTTCTTGACCTCCTTTTCGATTGATGGTAGAAGCAGAGGATTTATCTGCCTAAGCTTCTATTTGTAGGGTTTAACCCCCTCCTTCAAAGGAATTTTATGCTGAATAATATTTACATCATAAGTTTTGAGATCTTCATAAGACCATGCAAAGACATCAACATAATTCTTGAAAAGTTTAATATATCTTTCTTGAAAGTTAGGTGGAACTCCAACATATAATTTGACTAACCTGGGATTCTCCTGAGTGCCAATGTTGTGATCTTGAATATGTTCATCCTGTGATATTTTCCTTTAGTCCGCAGCCACTCATTTGAATTGAAAAGCCTTTCAAGAGGAACAAGTCCCTTTGGCAGAAAAATGTATTGAAAGATATTCTGATTTTCTATTGAATCTTTAAAACCACTAGGTCCTACAATTTCTGTTGTCTCTTCTTCTTCTTGATCAATTTTTGTACCCTGGAACTCCTCAACAATAGTCAAAAACTCCTTAGTCTGCTAGTCATCTTCAAAAACTTTCCAGTTCTTAACATTATCAGGAACAGAAGGTCTGTATCTTATTTCTACCTCATATATTAATCTTGGATTAATAGGAGGCTTGAAAGTGCTAGTAGCCACAGCCAATGAATTTGTTAATTTATTTTCATCCCTTGGAATGAATTGAATGTTAAAATCTTCAAAGAAATTTTCAATCAAATCCCATGCCTCATTTCTGTATGCCCGTAGTCTAGGATGCTTTGTTTGGCAGTGATTTTTTGGCTGCTTAATAATTAGCTCCGAATCTCCAAAAGCAAAAATTGACTTGACTCCCATCTGTTTGGCTGTTTGTAGAGAAATAATAAAGGACTCGTATTCCACCACGTTGTTAGTTGCCTCAAACTCTAATTTGAAAGAAAAAGGAAATAGATTACCTCCAGGTGCAATTAGAACAAAACCAGCACCTATTCCTTCTTTTGAATAATATCTGTCAAATAAACATTTCCACACTTCTTCCACTTGCATCTCTATAATTACATTGGCTGAAGCAAGCTGCTTCTGATTATATTCAGTCATCTCTGCATTATCATGCAGTGTGAAACAAGCAAAATCATCCTTCTCCTGACTATATGCGGGTGAGTTGCTTGCTCCTTTTTTGTAATTGTTTTTACAAACTTAGTTTCTTTGTACAATCTCCTCTCCTCCCCACCAAAAATTGGTATAATAGCATATGTAAAATCTAACTTCAAAACACCTCCCAATTTAGCCCCCCAAAACCTATACAAAAGCATTCCAAATCTAGCAGGAATGTCTGCTACAACATCCATGACCAGGATTTTGGATGGAATTTGGGCTAGTGACACTGGCAAATCTTTAATAACCCCCAGACACTTGACCTTGTTTGAATAAAAAGAATAAAAATCTCTTTAAGGTTTTGTCACTTTCATATTTAATTGCTTCATCACTGCAGAGGCATAAGATTGTGTGAAGCTCCCGAATCAAACATACAATTATGTAGGAGGAAATCATGAACCAATAGGGAAATATAAAAAGGAGGTATTGACAAATCTACTTCCTCTACATGCGGGCCAAAAGCCACTACTGGTTTATCTTCCAGCAGATTTACAGTATCACCCTCACTTTCCTTTAAATTAATAAACTCAGCAATCTCCTTTTGATAAGTAGATGTTTTTGCCAATTTTGTAAGGGGAACTTGTATTCTTACCTTTTCTAACTCCTTGGTAAGACTAAAAAAGTGACCCTATTTAAAAATATTTTCATTCTCCTCTTCACCTTTCTTTATGGCTGGAATTGTTTGAGGAATTGAAACGAGCTTCTCCAAATGAATTTTTTTAGCTTGATTTTGAGAAGACTCACCTTGAAGTATCTGTGCTTTGCTATTCATATTTTGCTGCTGTTTTCCTTTATCTACTTGTTTTGCAAATTGAGATTCTTGTGGAGTTGCCTTCGATGAGGAAGTTGAAACTTGCTGCTCACCTTCATTTTCTTGATTTCTCGAACTTTTCCTAGATCTCAAGTCATATTTTTTATGTAGTTCAGCCTGCATAAAATCAGAAAATTGTTTCCAATATTCATCAATTTAATTTTCATTATGAATAGCATCTGCTTCATCATACACATATTCTTCTCCTTCAATTCCAAGTTCATCTTCATCAACTACATATAATGTAGAGATTTGATCTTCAGACTGTTCTTCACTAGGATATGCTTCTATGTACAATGGTGCTTGAATTTGATTTTGATCTTTTCTTTCCTTTTGCAAGATTTGCAAAGGTTGTCTTCTGAATTGGGGATTAAAATTCTTTTTATATTTTGTTTGTCTCTGAGAGTTCTTATTTTCTAACTCTAACCTATTTAACTTATCTGACATGGTTTTAATTATATTACACATATCCTCCAATGATTGAATTTGGGAGGATTCCATCTTTGCTTTTCCCTTGGCTTGGGAAAGCTGTGTTTCTGGTGCTTTTCTTGCAGCCACCAGATTTGCTTCTATCTCTAAAGCATCTGTTTGGATCTGAACAAGGGTTGGAGCTCTCCTTTCCCTGAATGTAAATCCAAAATTTGATTCAAAAGCCCCCACAAAAGTTATTTTCACACCAGTAGGAGGAGGCTTAATCTCTGCTGGGAAACTATTGTACAATTTGTTGAATCTTCTGACAAATTCAGCCACAATTTCATCAGACTTCTTCTTTATGGCATTAAAATAAGTTAATGAATATCCATGGTCTCTTTTTTCTCCCCTTCTCAGAATAAACACACGTTCCATATCTCCCAAGAAGGAATAGAATTATTGGGAAGTCCTTTGAACCATTTCCTTGCTTCTCCATCCAGGGACTGAAAAAAGTCTTAGAACGACATCTAAATGTTCAACATTTAGGCTTTCTGAAAAATTACAAAATACTACTACATGATTCTCTATTGTTTGTGTATCTTCTTGTGAAAAACGAGTAAGAATTTTGAGGTAATCCTTTGGCATTTGATTGTAAGGTTGTGGTAGTTGAAGAGGCGCATACCTATTGACCAGGAACACAGGGGCTGCCATGTTTACTGAACTTTGATTACCTACAGATGTGGAACCTAATTGAGAGGTAAATGGACTATGTAAAGGAGGTAATGTGGTTATTGGTTGAGGTTGAATAATTATGGCAGGCAGATGAAAAGTAACAGACTCAAAATATTGGTCTTGACAACTGGGTTCTTGAAATGCAGATGATGAAAAAGATGACTCTATATCAGATGAATGTTTAGATAAGTTTCTATTTGATGTAGACAATACAGGAATTGGTTTATTTGAGATCCTAGACTTCTTAGACCTCCTTGAAAACAACCTTTCAAGATCTGAAAAAAATTGAACATTCGTTTGTGAAGTGTCTGATCTTGTATGAGGCCTTATTGTTTATTATATTCTCAAATGAAGGACTTGGAAAACTTGGCCTTAGACTCTTAATACATGTATGACTAGAACATTTCAGAATGCCATTTGTTCCTAAATATAAATCATGAATGAGGAAAGTTTGAAAGGGAAGTTAAAGACAATATGTTGATCTTTCAAAGGAACTATTATCTGTAACTTAGAGGAATTATGATTATGAGAAATAAATCATAGATAATATGCTGGTATTTCACAGAAACTACTATCTATAACTTAGAAAGGAAGTGAGGAATTTAAGTATAGGAGCGCTCTTTAAGGGATTTTACCCTGCAACTTCATTACTATACTTAAAAATAAGAAAACATTGCATGACAGATGATAGCAAGACTTACAAATTATATGTAACAACTCCTGGAAACTCTTGGTTGTTTCATTAATCAATGATGCTATCAGAAATACAGTGGCCTGGTTCTCCAAAATTCCCAACCCTTTCTTAGTAAATTTTCCACCTTTTATACCTTGTGGAACAATTCTGAATTTCTGAAACCTATATAACTACTTTCTAACTATGAAATAAAACTGTTACAGAATTTACAGAGGGTAAATACACCTCGAGAACAAGAAATAACAAAAACAAAACTGAATTTAGAAGGAGATGGTAACTGTTGGCTTGTTCTGTTGATTTACTGTTGAATTCCTCTGTAAACACTCTAATGATGCTTAGTTCCTCTTAGTCGTAAAGCAATGTGTTTAGTTTGTATAATCATGGGCATTCTGATTGGCCAAATGCCAAGAAACATATATCAGATCTGTCCTTCTTTTCAACCTCGGCTCTAATCCTTGATTTTCCACATTAATAAGAGAAATTAACGTTTCTCACTAATCTGAAATTCAACAAGAGTAGATCCTTCTTTATAACTGTCAAATCTACTTGTTCAACACTTTATTGACTTTTATCGCAAGTCGCAATCGGCCCAAAAACCCCTGCAAAACTTAACTTATGCACTCGGCTGCAATAACCATGAAAATACTAGAATTATGCGTTTATAATGAAAATATATGATAAAAATGTTTTTTCGTTTCAATACAGGCTTAGCACAATTCCAAAGGCATCCTTCCCACCAATTCATCTCCACTGTGTATCTACGCTTTTCAAATTGAATGGTTTGTAAAGTTTTCTATAACACGACATATATCATTATTGGATACAACCCACAATTGGCATATCTATACTATATATCTATTATAATATATATAATATATATTATAATATATATATATAAAGTGTTGCACAATGATGGCGGACCCGCTAAGCTTTAGAATATAACAAATATATGCTTTCAAGTCCACCCTTCTATTATAATCCATTATAACAAAACTTTATATAAAACCGCGTCAATGCAATATATATGAATATCACATAAAATATTTATGACCCATAATATAACAGATGCAAGGGATTATCAAATATAATACATCAAACATCGGGTCCAATCATATTAGTCGCAATCAGCTTTATCAACATATATGTATAAAGGCGAACCTGTCAGACTTTAAAATATGATATATATAGGTTCGGGTCCGGCCCTTATCGCATATCGCGATCGGCGGGGGCATATGGGGATATATAAGCGTTTCATATTATTTTAGACCTGTCATTGTTATAAAATATGCCATATAAATTTTCAAGCCTGGAACCCAATTGCTAATCATGATCGACATTGATTTGTGGTGTCACCATCCATAACATAGACCCGCCGAACTTTTAAATGTAGCATATAAAATTTCAGGTCTAGTGTTAATGTTTTAACACTTTTTCTTTTTTAAATCTGATCTTTCCCCATTCTTTGTATTTTATTTCCGATAGAGTTATGTGTGCGTCTCTCTCTCTCTCTCTCTCTCTCTTCTCTCTCTCTCTCTCTCTCTATCTATATATAATATATATATATATATATAGATTTCCCTGGCCTATAATATATCATTTTGTTTCTTCCTTTCGCTTTATTTTTTTTTTAAGTATTTTCAAAAGATTTTTTGAATGAAAAATAAATGTTATGGAAAGATGCATATTGCAATAATACACATTTCCACATGCAATCGTCAATATGCATAAGCAATGCCCAGTCAACTACACATACACATAAACACATGTAGTCGAGCATAAGTGATCAATTCTTGTAATCAACCTACAAGATTGATATATGTAATCAAAATATTCAAAATTGTAACCTAAGCTACAAGAATGTATTCAAGTGCATAAAATCAAGCTGCACATAATAAAGTAACCAATCGTGTAATTCTGACATTACATTCCACAAAATAAATCGTCAAATTCCCCATGACACCTTACTACCATCATTATCAACATTATGCAATGATTCAATCACATGTAACACAAGTGTAAGAGACACACATGCAACTGACATGCATGCATGACCAATGCACACCACCCTTCCAGTCTGAGGGGTGAACCTTGTTCTGATTCCAAACTATAACACCCCCTCCTAGGTCTACCCAAAGTAACCATGCCAACTTGGGTAGACATGAGACACGAAACTACTATGATGGGATTCAACCTCCTATGTGTGCTTAAGGAAGTGGAATTGACAGAATATCACACACAATCATCCAACACCATCAGCAAAACCCTCAGGAGATAAGTCAACCACTTAGATATCCTGCCCCTGATTTCCACTGTTTTTTGAGAAACTTAGGGAAGAATAACGCACCGTAGAAATAACTCAAGTGAGTTATAATGATTCTTAGCCTTCAGGCAACAACGTTAGTCCCTAGGGTAATTCTCTATGGGCCAGCAAACATAGAAATTGAGCCATTTTTCTAGCCTAGACTTCCCAGCCTCTGCCCAGAACTTGTTGGAACCTTCAGGAGTCATTACAAACATGATAACAATTCTAATGAATCAAAATAAATCTCAGGATTAGGCCTGAGCATCCCCAACCGGGAATGGCATCTTATCAAACACTTGGCATCAATACAACCTACAGGTTTAGGATACAAGGCAGGGCATAAATGACTAAAATAAATTATGAAACATAACCAGAAGGATCACCTCCTTCTCCAATCAACTATTATATCATCAATGAGCTATTGCATCCATTCATTTAATAGTTGGAAGTAAATACATAAAATAACCATGACATGAACTAGTCATTTAACCATGCTTATAACCAGCATAAAACCATGTAAATATCATAGATAAGACAACCATTTAATCCACATATACACAACTGTAAAAGTAAGGGAACTTAAATTTTATTAACCATAGGAAAGTCTGACTAGGCTCGGGACTTCCATGTACCAACCGGCCATAGACATGGCTTAACCAAATCTCTCTTTCATCCAGTCACCCTCGTGCCATATTCCAAGCATGATGTGGGATTTCATAGGACAACCAATCCAATAACAACGAAGGGAACCCAGAGGCTAAACCACCTCCACCCTCATCAAAACATGATCACACCAAAATTGGTGCTCCGATCACAACCGAACCAAACTTGGAATGCCATCCAGACTTCATCACTATCCTTGAGGATTTTTCCGTCTCCTTGTCTCTTAGGCTTTACCACAATCCAAACCGGATCCCGAGGCCCCAAACCAAGACCAATCTCTCAGGCTTTATCATAATCCAAACCCAAATCATTAGGCCTTAAACCAAGACTTCGCCCTCATGCTTTATTGTGTATCCCGCCAAAATCGGTCAAGGGATTCCTAGGCCTTTGGGAATGGAACTTGAGACCGCCTCCGCCCCAGATTCTGAAATCCATCCAGCAAAACAAAGCTCAAAAACTGAAATAAACATCCCAACACAATGGCATCCAAAAAAAGGAAAGGTTAGGCTGAAATCCATTGTCATAACCCGGAAAAACCATGCCACCAACAACAAGAGAACCATACACCAACATGCAAAGCCATGCAGGTTCAAACCAAATAGGAAATGATACATGAAAAGGTTACCTACAAGTATTCCTGCTGACGCTGCTTGACCCTATTTTTCTTCCTTGATCCTTGCTTTCTTTTCCTTTCCCTTGCTTGTTTTTTCTTTTCTTACTTCAAACTAGAGTGCTCTAAGAAAAACACTAAGTGACCAAGAGTGGGAGAGAGAGAGATTAATGAGATATCTCTAAATCTAAACTGACAAAAGGTTACCAACTGATCCTTAGAAGCCTTTTTATGAATGAGGCCTCTATTTTCTTCATTTTCCATTATTTTCCTTCATTTTCCTCCTCCCATGCAACCTGTGACCTTTCACCTTCCTTTTCTCCTAATTTCCTTTATTTTCATAAATAAATGTGCCAAAATGCCTTTTTTCCTTTTAATGCCTTAGTCTTTGTTGATTTTCCTTTTCCAAAACACACATCCAGAGATGCCCACTAGGATATCTTTGCCCAACATTCAGCGTGGAATAAGTGTCCCTTAACCGTGGTCTTATATCTCCTTTATTAAATTTTATTACATGAAATTTTCACCAGGGTTGTTACACTAAAACTACACAATGCACATTTGGAGCCAGTTAGGACTGTGCACTATGCAATTCTAGAGGCCAAGCTTGTGGCTTGAGTCTCAGGATTGTGCAGTGCCAGTTAGGAAAAGTGAAAACCAACCAAGGGAAGCCTAGATCTGCCCAAGGGAAGTGTGAAAAATATGAAGATATGAGAGATAATGTGAATCTGAGTGAAAATATGACTAAGTGTAGATAAATGCATGTAAATAAATTGCATAAATCAATCAAACATAAGGAAACAAAGTATGCGAGGAGAGTCGCCGCAACGACGACCATTGGTGCAAAAATAGGAAAACTAATGCAACACTTGGGAAAGGCAATATAAAACTTAAAAGAACACTTCTACAAGTTAAAACAAGTCAAAATTTCAGCAACCATGAAGAGAAACAAGTGAAACAACACTCACACAAGCCAAACAATAAAAAATGACAGAAAAAGCAGCAAAATACGACGAAAGAAAAACTCACCTAGAAAAGCATCGATGATCGCACCAAAGGTTCCTTGAACTCCTCGAGAATGATATATCTCTAAGATTGAATGTGAAAATGAGCTCTAGAAGCGTCGATTAGATAGATTTGGATAAATTAGGGTTTATGACATGCATGCCTAATATCAAGGAAAAAGTGACGAGCTTCTAAAAATAACGCAAGTGCCTACTTCTGGATATTAAAAATAGATCCCTATTTTTTAGGTATGTTTTTTGATTTTTTCTTTTTTTCTTTTTCTGGGGAAAATTTGTTTATTTTTGGAAGCATCAGATGTGATATAGCTATGAAAATTGGTGGAGAGGCTAAGGCACATGAGATCTCCAAGGCCCTGAAATCGTTTTGGGAAATTCCACCCATATGGAGAGATATAAAATAATTAATATTTTTAATGAGGTTCCTAAGTATAAACTTAGGAAAATTAAAATATTAATGTGTATTAATATAATATGGGTGAGAAAGTTCTAAACAACAAGGATCAATCCAAATCTAATCTTAGTCGTTTATTAGGGACGTAATCTCGATTTTTGAATCGTCAACAGGAAACGTATAAGAGGAGGCTTGAGGGTCAGTGGTAGATACACCAAGATGCAAAGAGAGATTAGTCAATTCGATTTTATGAGGTGAAGTTTGCTGAGGAAATTGAACAAGTGATCAGTTTTAGTGAGGGGTTGCTCGGTAGGAGGCCGAGGAATACATATCAGAGAGGCAACAGAGTGCTGGAAGAGGCAGCGCAGATCCTAGGAGGGCTGGAGTAGAGGCAACAAGGGTTGACGTAGACGTTGAGGAGGCTCGTGTAGAGGACACGGAGGGCCAAGAGGCTGACGCAGAAGTTGTAGAGGCTGATGCAGTTGATGCAAAGGGCTTCAAAGGCTATGTTGAGGTGATTTTCGCGGGAAAAACTGAGATTTTATTGGTTGATGCAGAGCCAGATAGGGTCACACAATCCCTAAGAGGGTGACACAGTTCCAGAGGAGTGTGGAGAAACTTTCATTGTCCAGCACAAGGAATAGCTGGAGTCACTGTGGGATCGTTCAACTGGTTGCTTATTAGCCAGAATATCTATCTCTGAATAGAGGTATTGCTGCCAAGGATATTCTCTGAAGGGTGAGCCATTTTTGGCACCCTAGTTGTATTCAGAATATGCTTAATAAGAAAACCCTCTATATGTTGCACCAATTTTCCCACATTGGGTTTTTCCGAGGATTATTGTCCAAAAATAACGGTGTCCCTTGTGTTGTCTCAGTTTATTCCAGTTGTTGATTTGTATGTTTGTGAAGGCTGCAAGTGTGTTTATTTCGATGTTTATATTATTAAATAACTTGTTAATATAAATAACAAGTAGGAGATAATAAACCAGATATTGCAGTAGGGATTTCTGATGTGTTAGATTCAGGAATTTCCACTTGGTATTAGAGCGATTACATATCACAGGAGGACTGAAGGCACCATCAGAAGAAATCTAAAAATTTACAATAGAAGCAGCTATCTCAAGAGGCATCGTTGATCCAGATCTAAAGTAGCAAGAGAAGAGGTGACAAGGTGCTTAGAGGGTGATGCATAGGCTCACACAAAGCCTACGTCAACATTTCAAGCCAATGGAAGAGGCAGTGCATAACCTAGGAGGGTTGACGTAGAGGCTAAGGAGGTCAATGCAGAGGATGCAGAAAGATGCATAGGATGACCCAAACAATGCAGAGGTTGTAGAGGCTGGCTTTGGGCTAAAGAGGCTGCACTGAGGAGATTCTGTGGAGAATACTGAGAGAATATTAGTCGGGAGAGGATGACACAATTCCAAAGAGGGTGACACAGTTCGAGAGGAGTTATTGGAGCATCTTTCACTATCCAGCACAAGGAATAGTCAGAGTCACTGTGGGGTTGTTCATCGGGCTGTTGATTTTCCAGAATATCTATCTACAGAAATAGGTTCTACTACCAAGGAAATTCTATGAAGGGTGAGCCATTTCTGGCACCCTAGTTGTATTCAAAATCTTCTTAATAATAAAACCCTCTATATGTTGCACTGGTTTTCCTGCATTGGGTTTTTCCGTGGACAATTGTCCAAAAATAATGGTGTCCCTTGTGTTGTCTCAGTTTATTTCAGTTGTTTATTTGTATATTTATGAAGGCTACATTTGTGTTTACTTCGATATTTAGGCATTTAAATAACTTGTTACTGCAAAGAACAAGTAGGAGATAGTAAACCAGAAAATGCATTAGGGGCTTCTGATATGTTAGATTCAAGAATTTTCACATGGTATCAGAGGTGTTTGTAGTAGCACAGTGGCAATAAAGGGAGCACAAGATAGCAGCAGAGGCAGTTTCAACATCGCGTGGCTTCTAGACTAACCGGGATGTCAGTATTTGTGTCAAGTCAGTTACCTACTTCTTGGTAACTGAGTTGCAGTGTAGCAGTTAACAGTGGCAATGGTATGGGCAGCATGATGCAACATGTTGAGAGGGAGATGCAGTACAGATGTAGCAGTGGCATTGGTAGTGTCATGGGTAGAAATACAGGGAGAAACAATGCAGAGGATGTGAGGTAGCAGACCACGCATCGGCACAGTTACCAATGTGGAGGATCAATGTGATGTTTCTTTTGTGAAGCATTACTAGAGCACATTCCTCACTAGCATCATATGTGCTCTAGCCATGAAAATTCGTGGAGAGGCTAAGGCACATGAGATATACAAGACCCAAAAATCATTTGGGGAAATTTCACCCAGATGGAAGCTCATGCAGAGCCATGTCATCCTTATCAACTAGGTAGGATTGACCCAGCTGGCCAAAGGAGTAGATTCAACCTTTGTCGTGATTGCGTAAAGCTTGAAGGGCTCAGATTCTTCAATTTCCAAGGCTAAGGGAGTTGTGTAGATTGTGATTTGAGGAGCTGGTGGGATGTTGTTTCTGTCGGTGCAGAACAATGTCTAAGGAGACGGAACCAAGGTAGAGGGAATCACTACCTCAACGGATTTCTAGCCAAGGAATCCATATCTGAGTTGCAGTTGCAAAGGAGGATTGCAGAGGAATAATTCAACAGTTGGATAGAGGATTTCTAGGAGGGAAATTAGGACTTATAGGGAATCCCAAAGAGGAGCAGAGATGGCAGTGAATTGACTAAGCAATCAGGATAGATTGGACAAGGCTTCCAATTTTGTCATCTAGAAGGCCAGGATCCTGGAAATCCTGGATAAACATTACATCAAGGACTATGCCTTGAAAACCGCAGTTGTCCCAGTAGACCCTGATGAAAATGAGAAGTATGAGGAGGCCATGGAAAACACGAAATACATGATCCTAGATGGGGTCAAGGATCATTTCATACCACATATTGTTGAGAAGAACACAAAAAATGAGATGTGGCAAACATTAACCACCTTATACCAGGGCTCTTCTGTGTAGCGGAAGATGTTATTAGAGAATTAGTTGAGGTCATATCAAATGTAGAAAGGAGAGGAGATATATCACTTCCTCCTCATGTTGCAAGGAATTTGCGACCAACTTACTTCCATGGGGTCTACACCGGATCCATAGTTTATGGTTAGGACTGCTCTAAATGCAATCTCTGAGGATTGGGAGATGCTTGTCCAAAGAATTTTGGGTAGAGCAACTATCCCCAATCGGGAAGAGATGTGGGCAGCTCTTCGACAGGAAGAGATGTGGACATCTCTTCGACAGGAAGAGATTAGGAGGTTGACCAAGGAGAGGAGTAGTGGTAAGGGAGTTCGAGTCAAGAAAGAGGAGGAGGAGGATGCAACTCTAGCATCTGCGGGACAACAAGGGAAGAGGAAGAAGAAGGACATCTCCAAGGTGCAGTGCCTCAATTGTGGGGATCTGGGACATTATGCATCTTAGTGCCCTAGGAAGAAAGGCAAGGGAGAAGCTTCTGACGCTAAGGAAGCTCTAGAAAAGGCGGAGAAGGATGTCAATATTGATGATGATTGTGTCATGAGTGCTCATGCGCCTCTAGAGAAGAGGTGGGGAGACATAGAGTTGTAGTCAAGAGGACTACAGAAATGGGCAGGATCCTTGAGGTGCCCAAACTCTCAGATCACATCTGGCTATGGGAGCCCTTAATGACAGTAGCATGATGACAGGTGTCAGGTGGAGAAAAGTGTGGTGGAACGACAAGGCAAGGCTAGAGTGCAGAAGTCTTTAGAAATGCAACAGAGGTTGCAATAGTGCGAGAGGCACATAGGTGTTTGCAGTAGTGCAGTGGTAGTAGAGGGAGAAAAATATAGCAGCAAAGGCAGTTTCATCATTACGTCGCTTCCATACTAACTGGGATGTCAGTATTTGGGTCAAGTCAGTTACCTACTTCTCGGTAACTGAGATGCAATGCAACAGTTAGCAATGGCAATGCTATGGGCAGCATGATGCAGCATGTTGAGAGGGAGCTGCAGTACAAATGCATTAGTGGAAGTGGTAGTGTCATGGGTAGTTGTACAGGGAGAAGTAGTGTACAGTATGTGAGGTAGCAGGCCAAGCATCAACGCAGGTACTGATGCGGAGGATCAGTGTGATGTTTATATGACGAAGCATTACTAGAGCACATTCCTCACTGAGAGTGTTGATTTTTAGTAGCATAGGATGTGCTTTAGCCATGAAATTTGATGGAGAGGCTAAGGCACATGAGATATCCAAGACCCAGAAATTGCTTGGGGAAATTCCACCTGGATGGAGAGATATTAAAATCATAAATTTTTTTAATGAGATTCCTATGTATAAACATAGGAAGATTAAAATATTAATGTGTATTAATATAATATGGGTGATAAATTTATAAATAACGAGGATCAAGATAGATCTAATCTTAGTCATTGATTAGTGACTTAATCTTAGTCATTGAGTCGTTAACAATAAAAGTATAAGAGGAGGCTTGAGGGTTGGTTGGAGATACACCAAGACACAAAGAGAGATCAGTCAGTTCATTTTTATGGGGTGAGGTTTACTAAGGAAATCGAACAAGTGATCAGTTGCAGGGAGGGGAAGATCGACAGGAGGCTGAGGAATACATATCAGATAGGCAACAGAGTGTCGAAAGAGGCAGCGCAGAGCCTAGGAGGCCTGACGCAGAGACGACAAGGGTTGACACAGAGGCTAAGGAGGCCAGTGAAAAGGATGTAGAGGGCCAAGAGGTTGACATAGAAGCCTTAGAGGCTGATGTAGTTGACGAAAAGGGATTCAGAGGCTACGCCGAGGTGATTCAGTGGGATAGACTGAGATTTTGTTGGCTAATGTAGAGCCATAGCCAGTGATGCAGTTCCAGAGGAGTGTGTGGAGCAACTTTCGCTATCCAGCACAAGGAATAATTGGAGTCACTATGGGATTGTTCATGCGGTTGCTGATCATCTGGAATATATGTCTTCAGATAAAGGTATTTTTGCCAAGGATATTCTCCGAAGGGTGAACCATTTCTGGCACCCTAGTTGTATTTAGAACCTGCTTAATAATAAAACCCTTTATATGTTGCACCAATTTCATGCATTGGGTTTTTCCGAGGACGATTGTCCAAAAATAACGGTGTCCCTTGTGTTGTATCATTTTATTTCAGTTGTTGATATGTATGTTTGTGAAGGTTTAAATTGTGTTTATTTCGATGTTTATATTATTAAATAACTTTTTAATGTAAAAAACAAGTAGGAGATAATAAACCAGATATTGCATAGGGATTTCTGATGTGTTAGATTCAGGAATTTCCACAAACTTTCCATGCACATTAGTGAGGGTTGTGCAGTTTATGGGCTCAGTGTCGAGCTACCTCCCATGACTGTGCATTTTTTTATCTTAAGGCTCACTAGCAGTTAGGACTGTGCAATTCCCATCATCAAGGTTGTTTTCCCTCAAGGATTGCGTAGTTTATGAGGCAAGCCTAGAACTTTTGTGAGACCAAGTTGAGAGATCAACTTGTGACTTAGAAAAATCAGCTGAGTGAACAAACAAAAGAAAAAATGAAAGGATAAGTCTCAATCAAAGCATGGATACCTAGATCAGTGCAAGATGAGTTGCTATGGATAGTAAGGAAGGCTCTAAAATCAAAGCATAGGCAAAATTTTGGAGGGTGGTTGTAGCTGCCAACACCTATATAGCGCTAAATCCTTATAACCCTCACTGTATGTGCTATATCACCTAACTCATATAACCCATAAGCCATACATCATATAAGCTTTACAACAAATAAATCTTACAAGTCCTATCGACTCAAACCATAAAGAATATATTCGTTAACCCCTATAAACCATAAAAATTAACCCATATAACCTCTAATTGGCATAACCTTAAATATTATAAACCTTGTTATCTATAAACCCTTTACCACCATGAGCTCTTGTAACTCTTATAACTTCTAATCCCTATAAGTCACATGTTACCTAACTCCAATAACCCTTATAAAACCTAATTTCTAACATCAAACACTTAATCATGATAAATTCTAACACAATTCTTATTGCATCTATATTTCCAACCTATTTAATCCTTAACCCATAATTTCTACTTCTTACTTAGCTAAAACCTCAATTCATAACCATTGATTCTTATCCCCTGTTTCCTTTCATAACATAATATTTTCCCTCTAACTTTTATAATTATTCACTTCTATGGAAATCAACCATGAACCAATGTAACCACTAACCCCTATAACCCATAATACCTACAAGCTCTAGCACCAATCAACCTTATGGATTATATCTCCTAGATTTTATAACACTTATAAATTCTATTTATCTATCCCTTGTGGTCCCTAACTCTATAATGTGTACCCCTTTTTTTTCCAAAGAAAAAATCAAACTTTTTATAACAAAATAAAAAGTTACATAGTATATGTCGAAGCATTCAGTTTGCTATATGATTTGAAGATCATAGAGCTCTATAGGAAGTGACTAACAATCCTGTCCAAAACCATGAGTAAAAAGATAGACCACTGATCTAAAAATGTGGACCTCCTCATATCAAGGAAAACAACCCCCCATCTCCATCTCAAGCAATAGAGTTTATAACAGTTTTAACATAAAGTCTGAGCGTCTCCATGGAAAGGTAAAAACAATGCATCTACTTCCTAGGTCTCCTCATTGAGGAAAACAACCCAAATAGGAAATAGAACATAAGTCAAACAACAACTGAGTACATTTTATATAATAAAAAACTACAAAAAGATAAACATCATGATAACAAATGTAAACAAAATCAGGCTGTGCAAAGCCTGAAGAGTCCAAAGTGAAAACTGACTATGAATAAGGAGGCTGATCCAACACATGGATCTCTCCTTGGTGCTCATCCACTATTCTCCAAAAACCCATATCTTGTTGCATACCCTCTTTAGAAAGCATGTATGTTGTATAATGGTGTTCCCTGTAGATGTGGCAGAGAGAAAAGACATTAAAGGAATGTTTTAACTATCGTGTCTCTTCTAATAAAGGTAATAAGATATATATTTGACATCTTCTTTGCCCATTAAGCCAATTAATAACATTAATAGAGTCCCCAAAGATCTGAACTATGAAGATGTTCCTGTGAATAAGCTGGCATAAAAGAAATTTTAGTGCAGACAACTCTGCAAAATTATTTGTACCAGTTCCTAGACCCATAGAGGCTTTCAAGCACTGGTTTTGATTTATATGAATTACAAGCCCTGCTCCTGTTTTGTTGTTTTGGGATGCCCCATTGAAATAATCCCATGGAATGTCGTCCTTAATTTGTTCCTCAATAACTTGTCTACGCATCTTCTCTGCATCAGGTTCAAGGATATTTGTGTAATAGAAGTACATTGAATTGCAATAGCCTCACAAGGGGTGTCCTTATCCATAAAAATGCTCCTATTTCTGGCTATCCAGATGGCCTATGTGATGATAGGAGGTAAATTCCGTAAGTTCCCCTATGGCCTCATGGATTTGTCTGCCATCCAAAAACCCAAACTGTTCATTTGAAATACATCTTGACAAGATGGGCTTCACTCGAATCGCTATCACTTTTGCAATGATTTTGTAAATGCAATTACAAAGTGAGATTGGCCTAAAGTCTTCAAAGGAACCCATATCTTCTTTTTTTGGGTATAAGTGCTATGGAAGTTGAGTTGAAAGGAGGATAGAAAACACCTTTCCTCCTGGATTCTTCGACCACCTCTGTCAATTCTAATCCAATTTGGTCAAAAAAGTGTTGGAATAGTTCTATTGTCCACCCATCCGGGCCTGGGCTCTTGTCCTTTGCCATTGATCTAATGATGCTCTCGACCTCCTCCTTTGTGACTTCTCCCATTAGATCCTTCGCTTCTTCCTCCGCCACATAGCGAGGAAAGCATTAGGCCGTTCTGATAACCTCTTCCAACGTTACTACCCCTTGATTTGTGAATAGCTTTTGAAAGTGGCTTCTCCCATGTGAGAGAGAGTTTCAAATGAATTTGCTTCTCTACCTTCTTCATCCTTTAGCTTCCAGATGGTGTTCGAGTTCTTCCTTCCTTTGGCATAATTGTGGAAAAATTTTGTATTTTCATCTCCTGCCTTCAGCCAAACAACTCTACTTTTCAACCTCCATTCCTCCTCTCTTGCTAGCAGAATTTTACTTTGTTGCTCTTCCAACCACAGGATTCTGTCCTTTTTCACTTGGGTTTCATAGCCATCAGAATCAGGACTTTCCAGTTCTTAGAGTTCTAGGCCAATTTGATTTAGATCTCCATTCTGTTTTTGCTTCCTAGCCTTCAACCACTCCACTATTGCTTTCTAGTCTCTTAATATTTTCCATGAACATGAAGCCCTTATCCTCAGTGGAGTTCATACTTGGAGTTCTCCAGGTTTCTCTAAAGAGCTTATTGAAAGAGTCCTCCTGCAGCCATGAGGAGTTGAATTTAAAAGGGGTCGCTGGCTTTTGTGGAGGCTTGGAAAGCTCAAGAACTATTGGAAGGTGATCTGAGATTCCTCCCTCTCCCACCCATTGACGAAAAGCAGGAATCCTTGAAGTTAACTCTTCACAAAGGAGGAACCGATCCAATCTTTTTGCAATTCTAGCTTCACCTGTTCGTCGATTCCTCCATGTGGGCCTTAGTTTCAACAGGTTTACATCCATCAGATTATGGGTGTTGAGTAGATTAAGAAAAAATTATGATACTGGGTCTTCTCTAGCTGAAGGTCCCCAAGTTTCAGCAGTTCCAATAGAGAAATTGAGGTCTCCGCCTACCACCAGGTTATGATTCCTCATCACTGATTTGGAGAGAAATGAATTCCAGAAAGAAGCTCTCCCTTGGCATGGGCCATAAATGTTAACTATCATCAGAGGAACTCCTAGTTTGGAGGATAGGACTTCCACGCCCAAAGCATGCTCCATCCCCCACAGGTTCTTCAATTTCAATCTTCCTTCCCTAATGCCCATGGCAATACCTCCCGAGTGTCCTATGGAGTCCAATGCCTGAAAGTTCCATCCTGGGAGAAGGGAGGCTAAAATTGTCGATACTTCCTCACCCTGCCTAAGGTTTCTTGCAACATGAGGACATCAGGGTTATATCTATGGACGATTTCTTTGAGAGCTAGTTTTTTAGGTTTACTGGCTAAACCCCTATAGTTCTAGGAAAGAAAAATAATTTTATAATCTCCACACAAGGTTTCATTGCTCTAAGAACCCTAGAGATAGACATTTGTTTTCCATCGGCCACATCCATCTTAGCTCTCACCTGAGCTTTTGACAGATCAGATTTCCTACCTTGCATTTTCTGCTTGGTACTCAAGGACAGATCCATTCCTAAACCCCCTACTGACTCCAAAGGAGTCGACTTTTTGTCATGAGAATGGAGGTTATAATGTTTTGAACCTGGAAGGGGATCACTCCTCTCTCCACCCTTTTCAATCGGAACCCCCTCACAGTTCAGATCTAATTTGGGGATGGAAGTTATGATGCTATCAACTTGGGAATATTCAGTAGATATAGGACAATTACTAATATGAGCACAAGAAAGTAAACTAGCATCTTTTAATGATATAGATGGAGATAAGGATGGAATACATGAGTCCAGTCGCATACCCTTTGTGTCTTCATAGAGGGTTGCTGCCGGAGCTTCAATGGTATCCTGAACAGACTTCTTGGGCTCTTGTGATTGAATAGGTACGACCTCCCAATCTGAATTCTCTTGCTGAACTGGATCATTTATCTTCTCCTCCTGATTTCTGTCCAGTTCCATGGGATTTGGCTCCTGATCCTTCTCTAATCGCGAGGACCTTTCCTTCTCCGCCTCCAAAGGATCCACCTTGGCCTTCTTCTGCTTCTGCCTGCGGTAGAACCCTTGAGGACAGTCTCTTGCAGATGGCCGTAAACATGACATCTGTGGCATCTAAATGGTAGATGTTCATAGTCTAAAGGCTGATCATATATGAAATCTTTATATTGAATTTTAATATTTTCCACAAGTCCTTCTCTGGGGTTCAAACTCACCAGTATCCAAGCCATCGCCTTGTCCCTTGTTTGAATGAATGACATGTCATTTTCTAGGTATGAGCTGAGGTGATTCCCGATGGATCTGAAGACTGATTCCACGCACAAGAAAGGTGGCAGTCTAGGTACGTGCACCTAGACAGGGATTTCCACGAACTTCTCTCGTTGCACGTCAAACAGAGGTGTCCAACGCTTGAACATTACAGGGTGACAGTCGAATGCTCAATTCTTCCCCAGAACCCAACCCACCACCTCTTTTTTCTCATATCTTACCATGAACCATCCTTTCACCAAGGATGTGACCTGGAAACCCTTGTCTAGAGCCAACTGCCATTGCTGCGAGGCCCAATTTTGGATAAATTGAGCATAATGTTTCCTTCCCCTTGCTCTACCCACTAGGGTAAGCTCAGCCACCTCAATGGCATCTTCTATCTAAACATCCATTCCTAAAACTAGATTTGCTACGGGTTCTTTCTTCTTTATGATTTTCTGCTTCTTCCTTTTTTCCCCCGTCTGCCTCTTGCCTAACCCCTCCTCCCTGATTTGGGCATCTACTACACCATTTGCTGCTCCTTCCTGCTGCAGAACTGAATTCTTCCCTGAACTAGAGGTAGGGTTTTCTCTGCCTTCCTTGTCTGTTATAATCCCGCTTCTAGAGCCTCCTGCTATCCCTTCTGTAGACTGCAAGACCCCTGACTTTTCGAGGAGACCCTCCCCATATTCATTATCAAGGACTTCCTTCCTGAGGGCTGAACCCTGGCCAAGCCCTACATCAACCTTCCCATATGCCAATTTGGGGTTTGACAGGTCCCGGGTGTTGTGGCCACCAACAACCCCCCTCTTTATATAGTGTTATTGTTAATACTAAATAAGTGGGGACCCTTAGTCAAAAATATTTAAAAAATCACTTAGTGCTTATACTTCCTTTTGGATAAAGCTTACCATCATGGAATTAGGGAAATACCTTTGAAAAATTTAAAAAGCTTAAGTTTCACGATAAAGGAAGTAAAGTCACTCCTTAAGAAATATTGCATCGCGCAAAAAATGATAGGATGCCTTCTTATGAGCTAAAAAAATGCGAGATTGCGACGCGAAACTCCATCGCATCACATGCATCAATGAGCATTCACATTGGAAAACCTCAAAATCGTCGATATGCGATATCACATATCGCATATCGCAAAAACACATAAAATACACATAATGATTAAATGATCTTGTGATGTAGTGATCATGCGATCTTGTGATCATGCGATATTGCGATCTTGTGATAATGCGATGCAGTGAGAATTGCGATAATACGATGTTGCGATCTGCGATACTGTGATGCAAACCACAGAATCATTCCATCGTAGATTTTCCTGGCTCAATTTTCAAGAAAAATCTTTTTCCATAAACCAAGAACTAGTCACGTGTTTTAATGATAATTAATGAGTTATATGCCAGTTGTTAATCGAATATGGTTTTGTGTTTATCAAGGATCCAGTTCACGTAAGTTGGCATGTTTTTGAATCTTTGGCATTTAAAGCTTTCCTGTCATTATTTTTATCATTACTTTCACCTCATTTGTAAACTGCAAGAACGAAGAACAAAAGGTTATAAAAGATAGTATGCAGGATACTATGAGGAAGAAAGGTAGGAGTCCAATTTCCAACTGGGAAGGCGCACCTAACCTGCTTGGGGAAGAGAATCCTAAGGTAATGGGATTTGCGGCTACTACAGGCCCATCAAGGTCGGCTGAAACATCAATTACAGAGTTAGCTCTTTCATTCCTGCATTGGAAATCAGCAAGGCCCCAAATTCTCACATACATGGACAGTGTTGATGACAGAGATGAAAAGTTTAAGACTCAGGTCAAGAGCTTATGGAATCATTATCTTCACAAAGTTTGAGCTTTATATCTCCCAAAAGGCGCAAAAGATGAAAAATGCATCAAGGAAGCCCGAATCAAGAAATAGAGGCAGTTTCCGATGCGCGATTAGCGCCTAGCGCTAATCGCGCATCGCTGAGAAAATTGCTCAAAAAGGAAAGCTTCCAATTGCTCAGTTATCTGCAAACCCCAAAAAATTGCAAGAGGCCACGCTAGAAACATAAAGCTAAAAAAAAGGCAGAAGCAATTTCAGGGTTAATCAAGTTAAATTGGGAATAATACTGGGCATACATGGTAAAGTCACATAGTCAGCGGATGATTCCCAAATACGTCATCGATTCTGCTGAAAATATGGCGCTAGATCTTGCTAATTCCGTTTCACAGCACAATTATAAGCTGAAGTCGGTCGACCGACTCTTCTCAAGCAATGTTGAATGTTTGCGATATCAAGGAGCAAATATAGAAATAGTTAGATGTTATATTTAATTTTAGAAATAGTTTTGCTTAGAAAAAGGACGGTCATTTAAACCGCATCCTGAATTTTCGTAATAAGTTATTTTTAGTTTTAGTTAGTAGTATTTAAACCCTTCTCATGCATTTAGAGAAGGGCCAGAAATTTGTCAAAAACTTGTCCTAAAAACATGCACTTTTTCACCCTCCGAGGAGGTTTTGATGAATGAATGGAACACGATTTGTTAATGTTTGAATTTAATATCTGCTACTGATGTTGCACTTCTGTATTCTTAGTGGATGTTAGATCAAGGAGAGATAAATCATTGTTGCTTGAAGCTCATGAGTAGGACTAGTTATAAATGGTACTTTTATCTCTTAACCATTTCTGCTTATGTGTTAAGTGATATTCAGTTTTAGTTGTTTATATATTAATGCATGAATGCCTGAGTTATCATTTGGCACTTTTGTACGGTGATAGCTATTTATTTATGCTTAATGTATGAATAGCTCATTATGCGATATGTTTTTCACAACTGTTTTGTCTAACTTTTTATACGAAGTGGTTCTTTTTTATTGAATTCTTTTATCATAATAGCTGAATGATCTTTATTACCAGTTGTTATTTGAAATATTTTTAGATCGCATAATAAAAGAATTACACCCCGGGTTAGTATAGACTTATATGTTTTCTTCTTATTAGAATACAATAGCATAGCACTAGATTAAAGTTAGAATTAGAACATCTTAATTAGGAATCATTAGATCAGAAACATCAAATTCTACACACACACACACACACTCACAAATTGGGAAACTGGTCCCATATCCCTAGTCAGACCCGCTATACCAAACGGATAAGGAGCCGCCAACCAAGGTCCGAACCGGGTGGGTATCCCCCTTGTTGTAGACCCGATTTTCGGGGCTTCAACATATTTGGTGCTAGAAGGAGGGCCTGAACTATGAATGGCAAGTAAATCTAAATCTAAGTACCATTCTGAGAGTAAATCGTCCTCACCATCTCCCCCGACTTCTCCATTACACTTAAACCCAGAGTTGGAAGTCACTGGAGCATCAACCGCTACTACAAACCCTGACATTTCAGAACAATCTACTATCAAACCTCTTTAAGTCGAGTCTCTGATTCACAAACTTCAGCGATTTTCTATTTCTCCTCAAAGATCTGATAAATCTCAAGGCAACATGACCTCATAATATAACCCTGCTCATCCCCTGACCAGATTAAAGAGTGAAAAGTTTGGCGTTCAACCAACCAAATTACCTCTACCTAAAAGAAAAAGACCAAGGAAATCACCTAAAGAGTCCGATAGTGAGACTCTTTCATCATCATCATCCATCTCAACCTCTCCACCACGAAGTCAACCATCCACTCCTCCACTTCAGATCATCATTCATCCACCCACTGGAACCCTCACAACTCCTAAATCATCTACAATCGTAATACCCTCATCTTCCCAACCGTAGGGATCATCTTCTGCACTTTCCTCTATTAGTAGATCAGCGATGGCCCAAACTCCATGGAACAACTCTGGGGCAGTCTTAATGCCTGCACCCTTGAGCCAAATACCGACCCATCCTGAGAAATGGCTGCCTAAGTTTAATCCTGAGGCAGGCATGCTAGTAGAAGATCATATAAACAACTTTAAGCTATCCATTAATCTCAATGGGGTGACCAATGAAGATGTTGTTGTTCGACTTTTTCCTTATACTCTGCAGGGAACAACCGGATCATGGTATTTCTCATTACCCTCTGGATCTATCACTGGTTGGGACATCTTCCAAGAACAATTCCTGACCAAATTTGGTGATGACAGGTCTACGGAAACGCTAATCAATGACCTATCCAACCTTAGGGCTGAATTAAGGGAACCTATTAAAGATTTCAATTTACAGTTCAATAAAATCTTAAACAAAATTCCTATTGCTTCTCAACCTAGCGAAGAAGTGCGAAGTGAATGGTATATCCCTACTTTACCATCGAACATAGAAATCTTCGTGGACAGGGCTAATAAAACAACTTTAGCCGAAAACATGAAAGAAGCAATAGCAGTAGAGAAACATATAATAGCCCTAGAGAAGAAATCCGCGATAGAGGAACAGAAATCCAAGAAAGTCACCTTCAAAGAAGATTCCAAGAAGAAACAAGCGAAAGATCCATTCAATTTGGAAGGATTGAAAAAAGTTCTGAAGACCATGTCTAATGAAATGGTCGACATAAAAAAGCAAGTAGTAGAAACTTCTTCAAAAAATCCCTACAGAGCTTTTAAAAGAAGCCCTTCAATGGGTTCAGAGCCTCCCAATGCTATTTCAAGTGCTGGATCGAAAGAAGACGAAGAGGAAATTGCCACTGAAGGGCAAACCGATGAAGAAGAAGTTGTAGAATTACAAGGAATGTGGGATTTCATCCTCCCACAAGAATAAGATCAAGAAGTATTCCCAGTTAACACACGAAGTAAAAATCAGCTTGATCCTCCCCAAACTACCCCCAAGCCAAAGAGCGCAAGCTCTGCAACAAAGGATAAATTCACAACAAAGAAAACAACATCTAAAGCGACTCAAACCAGCCCAGTCCAAACAGATTCATCAACTCCATCTAAAACACTGATCATTTTGGATGAAATGGAGTACAATATTATAGAAGACATGAAAAAGACTAGGGCCAATATCACTCTTTACGAATTGAGCAAGTTAAAGCACCAACAAAAGATAATGTTGAAAGAATTACATGCTGTGCCAGTTGCACCTTTTCCAGCCGCTGTACTTTCTCAAGCTTCCCATAACATGGGAAGACCTCCAATTAATGTGACCAACAAGATTGATCCAACTGACATCGCTTTAATTGGAGGAAGATCGAGATCTCATACTCCCCCGTTTCTCCTTACTTATGAAATTTTCAATAAGAATGTACATAATTGCTTAGTGGATTCTGGAGCTTCATCGAATATTTTACCAAAGTCCATATGTACTAAGTTAAATGTTCAACCACAGACATCCGTTGTGTGCATAGTTCAGCTAGATCGGTCACAAGTCGAAGTGATTGGCAAACTAAATCAAGTAACCATAAGGCTGTCATCCAACCCAAAGGTATGTCAAGTTATTGACATTTTAGTTGCTGATATTCCATAATTTTATGGCTTAATTCTTAGTAGGGATTGGTTAGAAAAACTTCATGGATACTTCGCAACCGACTGGTCACACATGTGGCTACCCTACAATGGTAAACCAAATCAAATAAAAGTTGAACGAGAACTACATCAGAAATACATAGTAACAGAATTAGAGGGGGAAAATGAACCAGTAGCATATAACAATAGCATTATTGGCAATTACTCAGTGGATTCTTTCCTCAACAATTTTAATGCTCATACGTCACCTTATTTAGAACATTTTGTTTTATCCCAAGTCGAAATTTTTTCTCAAACGGATAGTTCAAAATGTATCAATTTTTTAGATAGTCCTGTAAATAAATCTTTGTTTTGGAAATTATTTTTTGATGGTTCTAAATCTAATGAAGGAGCAAGAGCAGGATGCATGCTAATTAGTCTAGAAGGAGATAAAATTATGTTAACATTCAGACTCGAATTTGATTGCACTAACAATACAGTAGAATATGAGGCTTTAGTCCAAGGATTGTACAAAGAAATCGGGTTAGACGTCAAGTACCTCCAAGTTTTCGGAGACTCTGAAATTGTAGTTAGACACGTACGTAATACTATACACTGCTTATCAGGTCATTTAAAACATTATCAATCTTTAGTTCAAGATTTGACTAAGAATTTTATAGCATTTAATATTTCATCAATTCCCAGACTCCAAAATGCAAGTGCGAACCTTTTAGCCAACGTAGCTTCTAAGCTCATTCCTTCAGAAGATTTTGGTCCAGATAGATTCTCAATAGAATTAATCTTTAGACCTTCTATTCCTGATAACATCACAAATTGGAGAATATTCAACGACGATCCTGATATCGTGAATTTCCTCATATCTGAAGGATCCTACTCCAATCAAATAATTGACGAAGACCAACATGATTGACAATTGCAACAAGATAGCACTAACAATGCTATACCTAAGTCGTTGGTCAATTTAAAAGACCTGTACGATTTGAAAGATCGGTTTAAAAGGTCTACCAATTCAAAACTCCAAAGTTCAACTTTGAATTACGAATTAGTAAACCTAGGAACCGATGCCAAACCAAAAAACATTAATCTAGGCCTCGGCCTAGCCCCTGAAGAAAAATCAGCGTATATTCGTCTTTTGAGACAATATAAAAACGTTTTTCTAGGAACTATGATGAACTCAAAACATACGACAGTTCCATCATCCAGCATACTATTCCAATGATCGATAATGAAAAATCTGTCCAACAAAAATTGAGAAAGATCCATCCCAATTTAGAAAATCAGATAAAGATTGAACTCAATAAGTTATTGAAAGCCAAAATAATCTTTCTCGTCAGACATTCTAAATGGGTTTCCAATATGGTACCCATTAGAAAGAAAAACAGAGATATTAGAATTTGCATTGACTTTCGAAACCTTAACAAGGCCTGCCAAAAAGATAATTTTCCTTTACCACCTATGGACCAATATGCAGCAGTGCGGCTCAGAATTTATGTCTTCTTGATGATTTTCAGATACAATCAAGTGTTGTACATCCTGATGATCAATTAAAACCACATTCAGACCTAAATGGGGCCACATACGCATATCAAAAGATGCCATTTGGTTTGATTAATGTTGGTGCCACATTCAGAGAGCATGGACATCGCATTCAAAGGTTAGTCAATAAATCTGTAGTAATTTATTTGGATGATATAACCGTGTATTCCAAGAAACGAAGCAACCATCTTAGAGATTTAAAACAAATCTTCCAACGTTGTTTAAGGTATGGAAATTCACTTAACTCGAAAAAATCTTTTTTCGCATTAAGTGAAGGGAAACTTCTAGGATTCATAGTGTCAAAATCTGGAATTCACATCGATTCCGACAGAATCAAAGAAATTTCTAAAATATCCCTACCTCACAACAAAAAATCGATGCAATCTTTCCTTGGTCAGATCAACTTTGTAAAGAGATTTATTCCATATTTTTCAGGAATCTTGTCTCCTTTACAAGCCATGATTAAAAAGAACTCAAATTTTAAATGGGGCCAAGATGAACACGAAGCATTCAACCTGATCAAACAAGCTATTATTAATGCTCCATCTTTAGCGACTCCAAATTTTTCAGAGCCTTTTGTTTTATATACATTTGCCTCAGATAGGTCATATGCTGCGATACTCACTCAAGCGAATCAAGAAAAGGCGGAATCCCCAATTGCTTTTTTCAGTTCAAATTTACAAGGTGCTGAATTAAATTATTCAGATGTGGAGAAACAAGCTTATGCTATTTTCAAAGCAATCAAACATTTCAGACCTTTTCTACTCAAAACCCATACTAAAATTATAGTATCGTTTCCAGCGGTAAGGAATCTTCTACAGAAGGATGTGGCTGAGAAAAGGGCCAATTGGGTTATTGCCTTACAAGAATATGACATAGAAATCAAACCAGCAAACATTGTAAAAGGTCAAGGCTTTTGCAAAATGCTGGCTGGAGCGTCGCAAATTTCCGAAAATCCATCTGCAGAGGTACAAATGTGTGAGGTAAGCCTAAACGATGCTGAGTCATTATACGCCGATATCATTTATTATCTTAAGAACGGATATGCTCCTTCACACCTCGACCATACTAGGAAAAAGAGCTCTAAGGTTGAAAGCTAAACAATATCAGCTCATAAATGATATTCTTTTTAGAATAAATTATGATTATGTTCTCCTTAGATGTCTTGAGAAATCTGAAGCTGAAAAAGTTTTGCAGGAACTCCACGATGGGCCAGCAAGCGGACACTATGCTGGAAATGCTACTGCACATAAAATCTTGCACGGAGGCTATTACTGGTCCACATTATTCAAAGACTCGCATAGTTACGTGAGGAAATGTCAAGTCTGCCAAACCACTGCTGGGAGACAAAAGAAGCCATCCTTGCCACTACAGCCAGTTAACATTGAGCAACCTTTCAGTCAGTGGGGATTGGACATAATAGGTGAGATCGTTCCTCACTCTTCTAAGCAGCATAGATATATCCTTACAACAACATATTATTTTACCAAGT
>APFE030158372.1:0-143891 GCA_000404065.3 Pinus taeda
CAAAGCAAAACATTACAAATCATAAAGACTGTTCGCTCATCATAAACTCTCCTACCATAAAATGAAATAAAATAAAATATGACACGAATCTCCAAGGTTAGTGCAAGGGCTAATCCAAATCATAAAGACTGTTCGCTCATCATAAACTCTCCTACCATAAAATGAAATAAAATAAAATATGACACGAATCTCCAAGGTTAGTGCAAGGGCTAATCCAAAAGGAATTTTGGAGACAAGGACAAATTGGAATTTGGTTCACTGTACAAATTGGATGTTGATAGCTATAGGCTACTTGACTAATGGGGGAGTTATCTATGCTTGGTTTTGGCTCTTTCTATAAGGCATAAGAAGATTTTATACCTTTGCAACAACGAGAACCTATCAAACACAGATTAGTGGAATGAATATGCATCAAACATGGAATGTGAGAAAAAAAAATGGGTATCTGTACTGGAGGAGGCCATACTGAAATTGAGTAGCAAGGGTTCAACCTTAGGGTGGATAAAAACAATGAATTTAACTAGCACTAATTGCTTACCAAGCTATGAATATTTTTCTTCTTGAAATTGTCGTCCATGCCCATACTAGTTCCGAAATTTGTAAAGGAAGTTAAACAGGATGTGAGAGAATAAAATTCAAAGAAGGAAGAAAAAAGTGCAACCAACACTAGAGACAGAGGATATCCCTAGCGTTGAATGATCCAACACACTTTAACATTAAAACCTTTTACCAACAAAGCTACATGTAGAATCGTAGAAGAAGCATGATAAACATGTGTCAGATACACCAACGACACACATAAAGGAATGGTTGAAAGATATGTGGATTGAAAAAACAATGGACATGAAAGAAAATTTATTGCCTTCCCCAACTTTGATCGTATTTCCAAGAAGCTCGAGCAAACCCAATTACAATTTTTTTTGGAAGAATTTGGAAATGTGGAAACGTTCATTTCATGGATTAGGAGTTACAAGTAGCATATTTGAAATGTACAAGGAACGTTACTCAATTCACTTATCAAATAGAAACAAAAGAATAATTATAGTACAGAGGCAAAGATAGCAAATGATAGATTTGGTAGGAGTCTATAGAATTACAAAAGTGATAGCGATGCAGCGCTATTCAGACTACAAAGGCCACAGAGAGACAAAAAAGAGACATTATACGACAAAGGGACGTTATTTAGATCACGTAAGTGCCTACATTATTGCTGGAATATATACATTTGTTCATTAAATGATTGAATATGGTGTGTTGAGTTGATATATATGGTAGCGTTATAATTGACAACATTATCAGTATTATAAATTTATGGTAGCGTTATAATTGACAACATTGAATTGCAGAGAGTGTTTTATAATATTGACAGCGAACATGTCAAATATATATTTTGATTGCAACGATTAATACACGACGTTGATAAATTATACAATGCATTATTTTCCTTGCGTTATATATATACATTGTTGAGATTATATATTAGCGCTACAAATTTTTGCATCATCGCATGTTTTTACCTATGTTTTGGGCTGGCAGAATAATTGTGAAAATGTTGAGGACATATTGGCTACCTTAAATGCCATCATGATAGAAATTGATGTGAGTGTCATTTATCAGGGACTAGATGAAGGTTATAAGCATCGCCTTGCATCAGTGGTTTGCTATTATAGAAATCCATTGTTTGGAGCATTATTATTATGTAGCGTTTGCATTTAAGGTTTTATGCCCTAATACACGGCGTCGTTATTAACTCGCCCTTATATATTCCTTGATTTGTTATACATTTTTTTGGTGTTGCATGAACATTGGCATACCCTAATATGCATGAAAATTAGTTCTTACATGTTGCAATTCATTATTATACATGGTGTTATTATATTGGATCCTTATGACATATCAATAGATCTAGTAGTCTTTCTCCAAAAGACACAAATGATGGTCATATATATATGCATCAGAAATATTATTCGATGGGGGTTATATTCTATGGTGAAGATTGTCCTTCCATTGAGGCTTGAATAGAAGCTGCTCATGCAAAGTCAATCTGATGTCAAATTGTTCTGATTTTTTGTGAATAATGAATTAGTTACAAATTATATCGATGTATGTTGTCTATAATGGACATTGGACAATAATAAATGTGTACTCAGTGAACTCAATGATAGAGAACTTAGTGATTGATCTAAGAAAGTTGCCATAGAGGATGCCAGAGTTAAATTTGGAAGGGAAAGTGCTCTCAATACTTCCAAGAATTTGTGGGTTGGTGTTGTTGCAACAATGGTTTCCATAACTTTTGTTGTCCAATTGGAGAGATTGAAGCTGGAATATATAGTACATGGTGAGAAAAAATACATCATCGAGCTTATTCAATCTATAACTGCTTATCAGGGATTGAAAGTCTTTTGGAAAGGAAATGTTGTGAACCTACTTCATACAACACCTTTTAAAGAAATCAACTTATATGCTTATGATACATATTGGAAAAAACTGCTTCAAATGACAGGAAATGAAGATGCAACGAACTTTGAGAGGTTTGTTGCAGGTGATGCAACATGCATTACTTCCACTATTCTTTGCTTACCAATGGACACTATCCGCACAAATATGGTTGTACCAAGAGATGAAGTACTAGGAGGTGTTATTGGGGTTTTTCGGCACATGGTTTAGACAAAAGGTCTCTTTTCGTTATACAAAAGTTTGTTACCATCTATTATAAGCATGGCACCTTTATGTGTAATGTTTTATGACGTCTATGATATGGTTAAACAACTTTTGTCCACTCATTAAAAGGAAAGGAAAGACTATGTATCATGCAGGCAACAGGAAAAGAAGAATCAAATGCTTTAGAATAGTTGGATTTGGTTCCAATGCGGACTTTGCTATATGGTTCCATAGTTGTTGCATCTACTGAGGCTGCAACCTATTCATTTGAAGTGGTTCGTAGACATCTTCAGATGCAAGGACCTGAGAGAAGGTTGAATGCATTGGCAACTTGTGCAAAGATAGTTGAGCAAGGTGGTGTTAATACACTCTATGAGACCTTATTTCTAGTATGCTTCAGGTCTTACCTTTTGCTGCACTTAATTACTTTGTCTATGAGTTCATGAAAATTGTTCTAAGAGTAGAGTAATAGAGTGGGGCAACCCATATTTTCCTCTATTTTTACTCGTCAAGTTTTACAAGTTTGTGTGGCAGACAATAGAGTATTATGGATAATATTATAACTAAAATGACTATGAATATGTTCTTCTTTGAATAATTATATCATTCATAGGGTGTGCATAGGCAACACACTATACTTTATGCCCATGCATAGGGTGTGCATAAACAACACACTATACTTGAATGTGCAACTGAGATTCGGAGGCATGAATATCATTATAATTTCTTTCTTAGATCATGAAAGTTGATGGAAAATGGGGAATACTAGGTTCATTGGTGTGAAAAAAAATATAATAATATTTGTAGTGTTGATTTAACAAGTAAATAGGCATCTCTAATGCACTATTATGTGTGTTGAACGATTTGAAGAAATTGTGTGGGTTGAATGAATTGTATCTGCATGATGTGTGGTTCTTTGTCAAATTTGGTGGGTTGGAGAAAACAATTGCCTTGCAATACTTTATTTCATACCTTGTGAACATTATTCAATGCATATAGCTGACTACATCTAGAAAAACAGTATTGGTTTCACATGCAGATGCAACCTCAATCTCCACCAGTTGTCCAAGAATCATGACAAACTGCATTGAATTCAAGATCATCACAGATACTTTTTCAAAAGGATGAAGCAAGGATTGATGTTTTATTAATGAAAACTGAGTATTATGAAGCTAGTTAGGAGGCTAAAGGATAAGTTTCTTATTGTTGATATTGATTTATTGGAAAGTAAATCTCATTTCTTTCTCAGATGATGATTTCATTGATTCCATTGTTTCAAAGGCTTAACTGAAGGAAGATCCTATTGTTTAACTACACATGTCTTCTTTGTATGACACCACCAATCTGAAGCAAAACCTCTATTGTTTGATTGAAACTTATTCAAAGGGTGTAGGTTGTATTATCATTTTTCATCATCCAAAGCTAGAAGGATAAAATACGGAAACAATTTCAAACAAATTCTAGGGGTGCAAAACTTTTATTGCCATTCTTATATATATACAAATCATCTTATCATTGGAAAACAATGAGAGTAATCCTGTAAAAAACAATCAAGATACACAAGAGATTAAATATATCCAGGGTATGGAGATGTTGCAGGTGCTATGGAAGTCTGCTGTGAAAGATGTTGCGAAACTTTGTTGTAAAAGTTTTGGAGATGCTACAGAAATTTTGCTACAAAATTATGTTGCACATTTGACAGATTGGAATTGTATTTGTTTTTTTGTTTTTTTGAGGTTCAGAATGAGCTTGTGCAACTTCTTCAATCATTCTCTCAATCTTTTGCGGGACAAAATTTCTTTGATGGTTATGAAGATGCATTGAACAAACGAATCAATAAGGATTCAAATTGCATGATGCTAATGAAATGATTCATAAGATGGTGATTGAATATTTCCTTGTCATTCTTTTGTTGTGAACCCCTTGTCATTGATGTCAAAGGGGGAGGTAAGCAGAGGTTAGATGTGCACAAGTAGGATCAATTTTTTTCCATCAATGCCGAAGGAGGATATTGATGACATTATTTTCATTGATGGAAAAAGAGAATCAAAGTAGCAGCAAGGCAAGGAGAAACAACGAGGTATGTGGGAGCAAGGAATGAAGGAGCAATAACAAGGAAAAGAATCAACAAATATGTGATAACAAAGGAGCAGCAACGCAAGAGTAGTGACAAGGTCAGTAAAGGGCAAAAGAGAAGTATCAAGATCAATAAAGGTATGCAAAGGAGCATATGTAATACATGTTGGTGAGATAGATGCTAGATTTTTATGGCACATATGTTGATGCTAGATGTTGCATATGGTATTCTTGGCATTCTTGGTGATAATAGAACAAAGGAGCAACAAATACCTTGATGGTTTGGAAGAACACTAATGTTGGCATGTGTGGGGTATAAGGTTGATTTGAAAACTTGTTTGATTGAGCTAAATTGTTTTGATGCATGTAAAAGGAAAGACTCCATGACAGCAAAGGAAAGACAAAGACATGATGAAAGGAAAGGCAAGATGAAAGGAAAAAGGCAAAGATGTTGCAGAGATTATTGTGATGCATTAATGGAAAATGGTTTTATTAATCATGAGGATGAATGCTCAATTATATAGTCATATGTTATTCCTATAATATTACATAATGTTGGCATTATGTTGATGAATTTGATCATTACATATGAAAAAAATATAATATTGGGTGGAGAATTTATTTTTAGTGTCCTTGCTGGTGGATGTGGACCAAATACAACAAGTTTCTCCTCAACTCTGGGAGGTATATAACATCATGTAGAAGAAAGTTTAAAAGACCAGGCAGTTTGAACCTAAGGGTGTCAAGCCCTAATGCCTTGAGTTTTGACTTGTCTGTAAAGTATAGTACTTCATAAACATTATCAGTGAATTATTCAAATAAATCTCTCCTAAAATCCACGTGGAAATTTTCTCCTGAATCAAGCAACCAAGCATCTTTTCATTAAGTAAGTGAAGCATTGAATAAGTATTCAGTTACTCCAATGTTGTAATGTAACACAACATAATGAGTGGACTCAGGTGCTTTTCCTTTCCCTTTGTAAGTTGCTTTACCTTTCCTTCATTTCTTTCTTGCTCAATTTCGTCCCAAGGAAGCTTACATGTGGATGCATCATGTCCATCTCTATTTAAAATTATGCAATGAAGATCATACCTTTCTCCTTGAAAATGTTTACCCACCCTGCCTCTAAAATTATTCCTTTCTCTTCATCTTCACCCACCTCTTCCTCTAGAAGAATCTTGTGCATGATACTTCTCTTTTTGTGCAAGGCGCACAACTTCTTCAGTAGATTGAGGAGTTGTCTTCTTCCCAAAATCCTTCTCTCTCTCAACAAACTTCTTCTCAAGGGAGTCAAAGTTAATCTCCTTAAGGTTCCCACTTGCTTGCGATGACTCAAGATAATGTGAATAGGTGGGATATAGTGCCTTGACATAAGCTATGAGAGGAATATATATTTCAACACCAATGGATTTTATGTCATGCATAATCGATCTTGCTTCTAATGCTAAGGCAAGAGGGTCATCATTTTTCAATTCAGGATTGAACAACTTAATCATCAATTGAACAACTTCAAGTTCATAATGTGATTCATACTGTTATCACTAGGCTAGATAGGCTAGGTTGTATAAACCTCCAACCAAGCATAACTATTTCAAACCAACTTTTAACTAGAAGCTAGCCCTTCCAATCTGAGAGGGCTCTCTATACTTATGAAATTCATTGTATAAAACTCAAAATTTCAGATGGCTAACTCTGGATTTTTATGTGATTTTGCAGGTGAAAGAGAGTGTGATGGCTACCACCATTGGGCATGGAGTCAATGAAGAAAAAATCAATTACAAACAACATTGTTTAATGGAAGCTGAGGTATTTTTGGCTTTAAACTAGTGTGAAGTAAACATTTAAATTAAAACAAATCAAATTGAAGGAAGTTGGAGCAATCTGGCATGAATTCCAAGTAATCAATATGCTATGAACACTAATAACAACATAAAACCATGATAAGAAAACATAAAGTCAAAATTGAATCTCCGGTAGAAAAACAAAGTTTGCTGCAAATGTATATTAACTAGATAAAAGATTTACATAAAGTGTCCTTCTCACATCATCGATCAACCCCTTCAGAGTCAAGAAACTACACATATATAGAGTGAGATATCCTTTACAAAATCTACCACCTGGGCTAGATTCGATCAACAACTAAGAGACCTAATCCTATTTGACTTACAAAACATTGAGCCTTTGTAGGGATTTTTCCATTTTACACAATTTCAATACAAATAGGATTCTTCCATCATTTATGAGCTCAACAAAATTCTGTTGATGAACCTTATCGAATCCAACCAACTGCTGAATGTGCTAGACTGCTGTTGTGCTTTTGACACGTGGATGCTGACCTAGTTGACTTGTTGACATGTCTTCCTAAAAAATAGGAATCCTTTGCGTGATGATGTGGACACTCCTATGAATTGTAGCCCATCTAGCTTCCTTGTTGTCTTGTGCCCAATCAAAACTTTTATAATGCAGAAAAGCAAATTTTAACAGTTCCGTAACAAAAATTGGTAGCAAATTACAAAAAACACCCTTTTGTTAGCTATTTGACCTTCCTGATAGTGTTGAAGTCTTCATTGATTTTTATTATCTAAACAAATTCCATTTACACTCTCTTAGATTAGGTTTAAACTTGCTTTTTCCTCCATGAAAAGCTACAACAATTTTGTAGCAAATATTCACCTTCAATATGGGGAGTTGCTACGAAACTGTCAACTTTATGATATTTTGCCTTTTCATGATTTCTTCCACCTCCATGTCATTTCTAATAGCCTGTACAAGTCTGTATACTATTAAAATTATTGGTTAAACATATCATAAGCAAAAATTAAGGATGTTACCATTTTCAAGGGGTGGCATCTATTTCAGCAAAAATCTTGAGACCTTTCTTGATCATTTCAATTTGAGTCTCTAAGGCTTTGAATTGTCCTTGCAATCTTTTCTAGTCTACTTGCAACCAGTTGTTCCTTTTTTACATATGCTCAACTTTATGTGCAAAGGTAGAGTCCTCTTTAGCATCTTTCTGGTTTCATCGACTGCCTCTTCGGATTCTTCTGCAACTTTATCATAGAAGTCTATTCGTTTTGACATCGCCCTTTGCAAATTCCAAAACTCAAGTTTAGAATTAATGACTTCTTGTCTAGCCTCTCTCAATTGTTCTTGCAGAACCTCTAATTCACTTTTTTCTTGTACAGGTTCCTTGCCTTTCCTTTTCTTTTATGGCTCTTCCTTTTTTAAGGACAAATCATGCATCTTTTCAATTGGATGGTGTGATATTGTGACATGCTTCCTAGGTTTGAAAACAAAACCTGATTCTTCTTGTGTAAAATCTAATTTTGTGGCCCTCTTACTCTTATTTTTAGTTTCAGTCTTGGTCACTTCTATAAGCTGCTCAATTTGGATTTATTCAATCTCAATGGCCTCTAGGATATCAATCAGCTTACCATTCCCTTTCCCCTGCCTTCTAGTCATCCTCCTCTCAGTTGAAGAAGTTTTTATTGCTGACATAGGTTCTATCATAGGTTCGGCTTTAGGCTTAGCTATAAGCTCTACCCCAGGCTGCTTCTCCTCCCCAGGGGTTATGGATTGTGACTTTGGATTTTTCCTAGGGGTGTCAATATCTAACTCATAGCCACTTAAAAATAGAAAGGTGAGCCAATCTTTGTTCAACTTGTTTAACTCTTCTACAACCAGCAATTTAATATGACCATGATGAAAAAAAGGGGTATTAATAGCTTCAGGCTTGGCTTGAACCTTGTTAGACATCTTTCCAAAACTTCTAAAGAGATAAAAAGGAATGTCTAGAGGTTTTTTACCTGTGAAATGCAATAGCAATCTGAAATGATACTGGTAAACCATGTTGAATCTGCCTACACATGTGAAACACTTCTGGATGTCCATTAGGAGTTTGGAAAAATGCTCTTTGAGGCAAGTTCTGGAAATTCCAGCAATCATGTCAATCCCTATGTGTTCTTCCTTGAGGAATTCATCACAATTTAGAAACTGAAACTTTTGAACCTTGAAACACATTTCTCCTAACCTAGGGATCTTTGTAGCATGGGCAATTGTGTTAGGGGACACTGCAAAGTTCAGAAAACCAACCTTCATTTCTATTATAGTGAAGTTTATGGAAAAATCCTTAGCAATTTGTGCATGGAAACCCTGCAACTTCTCGCAAAAACATAGGCATCCAACACTGGTAAAAGATTGGATGAAAACAAGGTCTTCCTCCGGCAACTTCATGTCTATGGGTTCATAGTGTATAAATGAGCCTCCTTTATACTACTTTTTATGTTCCATGGCTGCAACATGTAGAGAGCTCCTTCTTACCACAAGCAAATTATCCTAAAGACAGCTAGACCTGCTTTTCTAGCAATGGACTCTTTCCTAAAGACAACAAGACCAACTCATATGACAACAAAACTAAACAAAAATGAAAATAAAACTAGGTAGGAATGAAGCTATACACCGTGAATGTTTAGGGGATAAAGAAAAAGAACATGTATTCATGACCCACTGTGACTCTGACCCACAACATGTTTAAAAAAAAAGTATCATTACCACAGTAGCACGATTTCGTAGCAGGATAGGTGTTAGAAGAGACAAATCCACTACGGAAGTGTTAGGAACTTTCGTGGCAGATCCTCGGTTTCCCTAACTGGAGTTGCTACGAATTTATGGAAAACTGTCAAAATGCCAATCATGAAAAAATAAGCTCGACACACATGGAAGTTTGGATTTTAACCTTTATGATTGACCCTATTTAAACTCATATTGACCCTACATGACACTTTGTACATGAACTTTTACTTTGAGAAAATTTAAAACCCTAGCTAATTTGACCAATTGACTCAAAAATTATTTCTAAGTGTTATCATGGATAACACATACAATTCCTTCAACTTATTTAAGGCTTCAAAGGCATTTAAAAATGTTGAAATATGTTGACTCACATATTCATTTATAGATGCAACAATTAAGGCATAGGCCTTGCTGTTATTGTTTTCCCAAATGGCGAGCTCCTTATTAGAAGTGGGTTTTCCCAAATGGTGAGCTCCTTATTAGAAGTGGGCTTCTCAAGTGCATTGTATCCTTCTCCTTCACAAATTCCTTTCCGCAACACATTGAAAATAAGGGTGTGTTTTATCTTCCTGGAACACTCATGACAATTCTATTTTCCAAAGAGAACTACTCCCACAATGGAGATGAGTGAATGCATCATATGATCTGATTTGGTCTCAAAATAATTACAGTGGTTGCAATAAAAGCTTGATATATTTGTAATAAAGCTGACTGGTTATGTCTTCAAAAAGATCTCAAATATACCCTTCAACATACACTTTCTATATACCATGTAATTTAATTTCATATGCCATTATTCATATTAAGTCATACCATATAGATGCAATTTATAAAGAGATATCAATGTAAGAATTATGACTCTAAAATATATGGCCTTCATAATTGATTCATGTATGCACCATTCACCATAAGTGATTATATTATGCCATGTATGTATATTGGCCTCTTCAAAAACATGTATCAATTTTTTTTTTTTAAAGAATCATATCATTCTCCTATCAATGCATATCGACATAACGTATGGTCAATGGAACTCATAGTAATAAAAAATGGTTTAACCATCAAGCATTCAGAGTACATGCACCAGTCAACATGCACTTGATTTAGCATTCGACACCATAGATTTCAAGAGAAAGGGTTTATGAACCATGCCAACACATCCTTCAAAAATAAATTCGACTCATAATCTTGCACCATACACGACCTTCATAAAAAATTGAATGCACACATGAATCCTTCAACATACAGGTATATTGGCCTTCCAAGAAGCAGCTTCACCATGCAATATATAATGGACTTTTCAAAAAAAATAAAAAAGAGAATTGTTTATTGACCACCAAAAACTTCACCCAATAGAACACATACCTCAATGTTAGACACACATCTTTCACCGTGGTAGGGGTTTCGACCTCCAGAAAATTCAATACAAATTTTTCATGCAGAGATTAACACACAAGTCGACCAGAATGACTAACACATATGCTAGTCAATTCTTCATTGCAACACATATCAAATCTTCAATGTGACATTGATCACCATCTGTAAGCCCTTGCTCTGGTTTTCTGGATGGGAAAGAGAAAAATGTTATCACTTATTTCTTTAACCTGCACAATCCAACATTCTCGATGGCAGAGAGGTAGAGAAATAGTATGCAGAGAAATGGAAGAAATGGTAAATTGTAGAGCTCCAAAATTGCAAAAGGGAGTTAAAGGGTAGAAGGTACTAAAAAAAGAAGTTGGATCTAACATCATGTCATGCCAGGATTAACTCCACGAATTCAAAATTGATTTGCATTAAGGGAGAATATGAATATATACGAGGGGGAGACTATTGGGTTTCATCCCACAATGTCTCTTCGTATTCCAACTTCCTTCTATTTTTACTATTTACAATATTTACATCAATTTACCTAATCCCAAACATTAGGTGTCAACAATCCTTCAGGTGTAGGAAAAGATTCATGACATCAAAAGCTTGATGAAATGGCACGTACGATTAGAAGCTTATAAATAAAAGGCCAAAATAGAATTGGATAGTAAAAAAACACCAATGTAGAACCCAAAGGGAGAAAATAGAAATCCAAATCAATTTAGAAGGCCCTTCCATCCTCATATTCTACAAAGAGAGAAGAAGAGCACAAATGAACAGGTATACCCTCCCCTAATGATTGATGACGATGAAGGCTTGGAAGAAAATCTTAATGTCATTGAAGACCATTACACAATTGTTTATGATGAAGATTAAAATGAATAGCTCTTGGATCAATATGAATATACAACTATTCAGGCTTTGATGGATGTTTAGCTTCTTGTTGTAAACCAAATTATGATTTCTTGGACATTAAGTTACATAGGAAGAACGATCTTAAATCCAAGTATAATATAAATAAATATAAAGATCTAAATAAAGTTAATGACCAGAATAAGAAGATAAATGATCAAACTAAGGGGAAGGGTAGGAACAACAAAATGTTTCTATAAAAAAATGGTAGAAGGCACCATAGATACACAAACCACATTAGTAAAGAAAAGAAGATGAAGGTTAGTCAAAGCCTGAAAATTTATTTGATGCATTCAAATTAGCAAAGGAATTGGAGAAGATAAATATTCTTGTCCCACTTAGCAAACTAGTGAAGAATCCATTTGACCAAAAATAGATGGCTAGAGTCATACAATTTCCACCAATAAATGCACATAAATATACCCTGAATTTGCAAGATGAAAAATTGTTAGTGATGTTTGGACCACATGTGGAGGAGAGGAGTCATTTAGTTCCTCCCTTCTATGTAATTCTCAAAATTCATGATTTTATGTTACATAACAATATGTTGGGTGTATAAATCACAAGGCCATACCATGATCTATATCCTTTCATTCAATGAGAGTTAAGTATATTGGATTGACAAAATATTTGGTAGTTTCTTTATCACAAATCCCTTCCAAGAGTTTGTTGATGGATATAGTGTTTGTCGATATCCCTGCAAATTTTCAAGCATGCTACTATCTAGATCATGGGGTACAAAATTGGGACACACAATTCAATTAGAGATGCCATATGCAACAATTCTTATCTTTGGTGGGGAATTAAGAAGGCTATACAAAGAGATGAAGTTCATCGAGTTATCAGTGAGAGTAGTTCTCCTAATAATTGTGGTAGTGTTTTTGTAGAAATGGGGTACCAAAATACACCTTCTTAATAGTTGGTTGTTCCCTACAAAGAAATACAGATAATTTGGTTGTTGTTAGTGGAAAAGCATGAAAAAACAAAGCATTGCAAATGGTCAGAACAATGCATATAAAAACATAAACTAAAAAAAAAGAGGTAAACAAACAAATAATGCTTAATGAAGAAAACAAGTCAACAAAATTATGGAAAATGGCTCCCTTTATTGACTATTGGTGGTAGAATATGAATAAAATAGATGAATACTAAACATTTGAAGAGAGTTCTTTGAGCTATGGTGCTAAGCAATCCTTAGCAAAGAAGTTCCTTTCCTCAGTCTCTTTACAAGCTTCTCCTCTCTATGAAATAAGTATAAAGGCTCTCTCAATGGTGAAATCCTCTCCACACTAGAATGATGGATTGCTAAGAAGCAACTCTACCAACACAATAGTGCTCTACTTCTTTTGCTTCAACATTGAAATGAAGGATTTCTCTAATAGAAATTTTTCCAGCATAACATTGTATTTTCTTTGGTTCTCCCATGGCATGTTTATATATAATTTTTTGAATCCCTATTCCCTCTCTTGGTTCGTGAATTAAAGTGACTTATTAGTAGGCCAAGAGGATTTCTTTGAGGGTTGCGTATCTTTAGGGTGACTTGAATTCAACTATCCTTGACTAGAACATGTCAAGGAATCATCTTCTAAGTGTGCTGAATTTTCTCATTTGGCCTTTTCTTTGACTGCGCAAATTTCAAAGGAAATGTCACACATTTGCAAATTATTTTTGAGGATAAGCCAGGTAGTCCAATTTTATATATAAGACCCTAAGATTTTTTATTTTTTTTAACTTCATAATGTCTTCAAGTAGAAAATATTCACTTGTACATTCTGCTAGACTTCTCTGGGTGTCTTTTCGATTGTACAAATATGTGTATGATTTTCTGGTCTTAGTAGTTGCTCCATGATGTATGAGGTTAGGAGCAAACATATAGCCGAAATACATCATGTTTTATTTTTTGACTGAGAATCTGATCAACTTCTTGATAGAGATAATAACTTGTTGCAAAGATGAGTAGGGAAAAACTTTAACTAAGGATAAAAGATAACCATGCTCTGAAAAAAAGTGTTCATGCGAGGTTGACATGTCCCATGCTTGTTATGATGACTAGTGACTATTTATTACAATAAAACATGAAGTATTCCTATCAAGTCAGTGTTGGAGTGCATGACATGTTGATGGTTGATGATGATAAATGCTTATTCCCTCAGGGGTGCTTCTGACACATAAATGGAGTTGGGTGCCCCCATTCATCAAGAAAAGGTGAAGCACTCCTCGGGTGAGGTGCTTGTGGATGCATGGGTCTTCGACTACGGGTACCTCCCACGCATCAAAATGTAAGCACTATTGAGTGAGGTGCTAATTGATGCGTGGGTCTTCGACTAAATGAGAGAGTTGCAACAATCATGAAGTAAGATACCACCTTGACATGATAGCTTATGTTGGTTTCGAATGTCAGGGGGGTCGATGACATCAATGGGGAATATTGATTCCCATTGGGCCACCCAAGGATGTCCCTTAAGGGGGGAAGCACCCAAGGTACTGCCTCGATCCTGGAAGATGGGTGTTGAAGTCAACAAGAAAGAGGCATCAACTGCACGAGATGTTAATTCGGGAAATCAAGATGTGGAGTGAAACATATTATAATAAGGTGGGTCAACAAGGCATGATAGTGAAAAGTTGACAATATTAATGGATATGGACAACTTTCCCAGGGTCAGAGTTGTAATGAGAGTAGCTATAGTCAAAACAATTCTTCTAAGAGTAGTGACCCTAAAGTTGGTAGGACATCCAGGGTAGGTGTGAGTATGTATTGATTGGTGTGAAGAGGGTATATGAACATGGATTATGTGCGAGCTCCGACCAAGGGAGACTAGGGATTGTCGTCGGGTACAAGGCATGAAAATATGGGTGGGAACCATTTTCCTAAAAAAAATTGTACACTTGCCAAAATAATGTAAAGGTGGATTGGAATGTACATACACGGAGATGGGTGCCCCTTGAAAACAATGACCTACATGATGATGGAGGTAAGGTGTGTTTTGCGGAGGGAGGGAGGACCCATTGGTTGGTCTCAGTGCTGTGTTGATGAGGTGGATGAAGTGAAACAAATGAGATTATGTTGTATGGAGGGATGATAGGCCTAATGTAGAATGAGAGGGAGCATTCGTCTTGGTCTGTCGTAAATAAATAAGGTGGCTTGGGAGTAGGGTTGGTTAGTAGTAAGTGAAGAAGAGAAGAATGAGTCTAATCTTCAAGGCATGTAAGTGAGATGGCTCCCAGGCTGGACTAGATGGTCATGGATTCCAAATACAATGCATGGGTCTATAACATGAAGTGATCGATGAGTAGGGAGGTTCTATTGACCAACATGTACATTAACCACGTGCAAGGGGAGGTGGTGGTAAATGTGATCTAGATTATGGAACCAATGGTGAATTTCAGAGAAATGATGTTAGGATATGGAAAGCTTTGTAGGAAGCCTATCATTCTAAGTGACGAATGATACCTGCCTTGACAATAGCCACCGAGGTACTAATTCTGGTGGGAAGTTTTGATGTACTTGCAACCGCAACGTCCAATACTCCAAGTGAAAACATATATAAGATGAAATCGGTTGAACAAGATTAATCAAAAAACAAGAAAAGGTGCATTTGGAGTGGTACTTTGAGCGTGCAGAGGGCCCAAAAATGAGTTTGGGGTTGAAATGGAATGGAGGGTACCATGATGAAGATGATGTGTTCCTAATCTATGTGTCTCTGACAGTTTTGAAAACATAGGTCGTGAGCTCTTGTACTAGGCTCTAGAAGATGATAGGGTGATATATAGGGAAAAGTGGGCCATATGCCACCTCATTTGTACTTGCTATTTTGGGAGGTCAGAGCTATTCGAGGAGCTATTTATGTCATTGTGGTTAGCCTGTCACCCGGGAAGTGTTCGAGGAGAGATATATTAGAGCATGTAACCCCAACTTTATGATTTTGGCAGACTAGGTTAGGTAGTTCATACAGGGGTGACATGTACAACCTATTTTTAGGGTAGAAAAAATTAAGTGTGTGGGCGATTGATATACAATCGCATGGTCTCCATGGGTACCTAAGGGATACCTATAGATCCTTCGCGAGTGTAAGCTGGTCAGCCACACTGACAGTGCATCTTAGAGGGTAAAATCCGTGGGGCCATTGTTTTCATGACCCTGTGGGTAATATGTCCAACTATGCACAGTCTGCGTGCCTATAATGAGAGTCATCCTTTTCTTCAACCGCATGACTTTTGAAGGAAATGCAGCATGGTTCCAAATTATTTATGGGGATAAGTCGCATAGTCTAATTTTATATACAAGACCTTAAGAAAAATTAGATTTTTTGAACTTCATAATGTCTTCAGCTGGAAAATATTCACTTGTACATTATGTTGGACATCTTTGGGAATTTTTTGGATTGCACAACTATGTGTACGATTTTTTGGTGTTAACAATTATTCACCCTTATATAGTGTAGACCAATATTTTGGTTGTTGTGTATTGTGTGTAGATAATGGTTCTAATGAAAATATTGTGTTTCATATCTGACCCTCTAAAATAGTTGTTGTGGAAGATCACATTTGGAAAATGTATTTCGATGGAGCCTCTTCGAAGAAGGGGTTTGTTGCAAGTATATTTCTTATATCACCTGAAAACAAGAAGATTTCGTTGTGTTTGAAATTTGAACTTAATACAACTAACAATGTGGCAGAATATGAAACATTAATTTTGGGCTTGGAGATGGCGAAAAACATGAAAATTATAAATCTTTCTTTATTCAGAGACTTATAGTTGATTGTAAAGCAAAAAATAAGCTTATTTCAAACAAAAAATCCTAGGCTAAGGTATTTTTGAAACGAAGTGTGGGATCTCATTAGAATTTTTTTCCAAGCATTTAATATAGATATTGTTTCATAGGAGCCTAACCAACTATCAGATTCAGTGGCAACTGATGCAAGTATATATAAGCCTCCTATTATTGCACAACGTATGAAATAAAAGTTTGTTACAGACCATCAATTCTTGACAATGTCAAGAATTGGAAAGTATTTGAGGATGATCAATGAATAAAGTGATTTCTAGAATTAGTTGATGATTTTTTAGCTAATCAATTAGATCCGTTTTCTTAAGTGGAAGGTGAACTAGAAATAACTGATTTGGAGCTAGAATTGAAGGATTATATCGCTAATCATATAATCGTGCAGCTCAAATCTAATATCATTCCAAAAGGCCTAGTTCCTCTAGAAAAAAAAATTGACCAAAATTATGTACCAGTACAAAGCCAAAGGAGATGGAAAACTGCAATTTGGAAATTGAACAGGAGTCTAAGATGGTCAAGGTTTCAAATGAGGCACCTAATAAATACAAGGTGTGTAGATTTTTCAAGCAATATGTAGATGGTTTTACATGGAAACATGAAGATCTAAAAACATATGATACTTCTATTATACAATATAGTATTCCTCTCAAGTTGAGAGTAAATCCCTTCAGGCAAAAGTTGAGACAAGTCAATCCATTATTGTTACTTATGACTGAGAAGGAAGTGAAGAAGTTATTTAATGCAAAAAATATTGTGCCTTTGAGATATTCAAAGTGGGTAGCAAATATAATTCTTGACATAAAGTAAAATGGAGAAATAAGGTTATGTGTTGACTTTAGAAATATGAATAAAGTATCTATTAAAGAGAATTATCATTTTCCTAAAATGGATCATGTATTTCAGAAAGTAATTGGATCATCTTGGATGTCCATGATTGATGGATTTTCTAATTATATCCAGATTGTTGCGCACCCTGATGATCAAACTAAAACAACATTCACAATGCCATGGGAGACATTTATGTATGTGAATATGCCATTCAACTTCATGAATGTAGGGGATTGTTCCAACAAGCGATGGATATAGAATTTGTGGGAGAATGGGATAAATTTGTTGTAAGTTACTTGGATGATATCACTTTTTTCTCCAAATCTAATGAAGAGCACTTAAAGGATCTTATACAAACATTTAAGAAGTGCAGAAAGTATAGTTTACCATTGAATCCAAAGAAATCAAACTTTTTTCTAAAGGAGGGAAAATTTTTGGGGCATATTGTCTCCAAAGATGGAGTAAGAATTGATCTTGAAAGAGTACATGCCATTAACAATATTGGTCTTCCTAGGAACAACATGGAGATTCAATCCTTTCTAGGAAAATATAATTTTCATAGAAGATTTATTCCAAATTATGTTGGGATCATCAAAGAAGTAACTGACATGTTGAATAAGGACAGAGAAGTGAAGTGGATTCCTGTGGTGAGGCATTATTTTACTCAAATAAATAAATATTTAGATGAAAATCCAGTACTAGTAAGCCCATATTATGGAAAGACTTTTTTTTTTATATTTTCTTTTGCATTAGAAACTACTATTGTAGCAGTTTTTTTATACAGAAAATGAGAAGGGACGAGAACATTCTTTAGAAAAGTTTTAAGGGATGATAAACTAAAACATGATATTTTGGAGACTTTGGTAAAATATTTGAAAGCTTTATAAAATATGTGTTGCACTCTTGAATTATTACATATGTTCCTAACAACATTGCTAAGACAATTCTAAAACAATCTGACAACAATGGTAAGAGGGGTAGGTGAATCACTAAAATTGAAGAGTTTGATTTGGAGATAAAGCCCACCAAATTGGTTAAAGGTCAAGGAGTAGCTAATATTTTAGTTGAATCTAACTGTAAAATGCTAGGTATAAATATGGTCTTACCAGTCGCAAATTTTAATAATGAATAATTGCAAGAATCATCTAATGAGAATTTGACACAAGAACCTTTCCCATAGGTAAGAGGCAAGTTCTTATCTTCGGTGTGGTACAAGAATATAATATTTTGTCCACAAAATGTTGAATGGCCTCTAATTTAGATAAATTAAAGATGATATCCTTGAAGTTGCAGGCTATGGAGTACTATATTGTGAATGAAAATCTACATTGAAAGGATCCACTTGTACTTCTATTGTTGTGCTTGAAATATGAGGAAACACAAGGCATAATTGGTGAGTTCCACAAGGAAGTAGACAAGGGCCATCATGCATGGAGGCCCACTACATACAAAATTTTGAGAGTAGGATTCTATGGGCCCAAATTATTTCCTAATTTTAATACCAAAGTAAGAGCTTGTGTTTAATGCCAGATGTTTGAAGGTAATCAAAAGTTGTCATCACTTCCTCTTATTCATGTTTTGATAGAAGCACCATTTACATAGTGGGGTTATAATTCATAGGAGAAATTCATCAACCCTCCAGTGGATAACATAAATAGATATTAACAACCATTAACTAATTTACAAAGTGGGTTGAGGTGATCCCAACCAATACAACTAATGAGCTTTTCAATTACTTCTAATTTTCTTAATGAGAAATTGATTAGTTGTACATTTAAATTGTCAATCTAAGTTTTGATTGGAACTTGTGAATTGTTGTACACAATATAAGATAGTAAAATTTGTTATGTGTCCTAAATTTTTAATAACATGTTGGCTGTCATAATAAGGTAAACATGCTTTCATAGGTCACTGAATTGACTAAACAAACCACACTTTGCATGAAATAAAGAAGTCTTGCATAAAAGTAAATTATAGGAAAAGTACATCACAATTCATGAAAATAAACATACCAACTATTTGAAGCAAACTTCTCAAGTATAATAATATTCTTAGTATATTTTGACAAAGATGCAATGGCATGTCACTGTGATGTAATGAATGACAAGCAAATAACCTGGAAATATGAAAACATCACACAATTCACAATCATAAATTGTTACTGAAAATAGAGTATAAGCTATAAGAGAGTTTGAGCAACAACCAAGATTTCCATAAACGCACAAATATGTTATCAAATTGTTAACCCTAGAATTAATGCTTGAATTACAAAAGCTAGAGTTGCAACAAAAAGTAAGTAACATGACTACACCAAAGGAAAATATCAAAACTACAACAAAGGGAAATTAATAGAGTTGCAACAAAACAAAGTTAATGGAATCGCAGCAATAGGAACTCATTGTAATTTAATAGAACTATAAATACTAACTACCTGCTAATGTTACCTAGCAGTACCAAGCTAAGGAGGGGGGCCAACCTCCCCATACAAGGTACTATGAAATCTCCACTCACACAATCATGAAATTGACATTGAGTGATTAAAACTAATGAGTTTTTCTATTATAGTGAAGAGAGACATTACACCATAGCAAATAGTAAATTCTTCCTTTCTTTCTCCTCCCCTTGGGCTTTGAAGGAAGCCATGTATTTATACTATATGCTTGCTATATAAACTAAGCAAAAGGTTGAACGATCAACTCAAGAGAATCAGGTGACTCATCATGTTACAATAGTCTCAAAAATTGGTATGAATTGAGAAAAACTTGACTCAGATTAGTTGGGAATCGTACGAAATTGAGTTTTCCTTCTTAATCGGTCACCCACTTGCCTCCTTCATCTTCCATTGTGAGAGACTTGCGCTAGGCATACAACTAGAGTGTTGAATGACAATATATCATAGTATGTCAGAGTTGTAGCACGAAAAAGTCAAAGGATCTTGTCTGCAACATGGAATTCATGAGTTTCAATACCTTCATTGGTTACAGGTGAGTTTCAACATTCCATTTTGTAAGTGACCATGTCGAAGTTGTAACAATGCAGAGGATTTGCAACAATGTCATGGAGAATATTCGCAACACTTTCGTATCTGAGTCTGAGGAGTTGCAACACCTATGTGTCATCTGGCGGCACTTGTTGTGGGGTTGTAGTTGGTGTTGCTGCAACACAAAGGATTTGCAACCTATTGTAGCAATTTCTCTACTAGGGGAGAGCTACCAAAATTTTCAAAATATGTTAATTGGTTTCTTGGGTAAACTTTGAAATATATACAAGTTTATGTGGCGAAATGGTCTTTACACAAGTTGTTGGCTTATTTTTAATGATAAGTTTCTAATTTTAAATAAATTTAATAAGGAGACATACAATCCATCACCTGAGTGGAGGAGATGGGTAGCAAGGATAGAGGATACCCTAACACTGGAGGTCATTCTGGACAAGGGTTATAGATATCTCTGCTTCGTTTCCATTGTTAATCATTTGACCTCTGCAGTCGTGCGCTATCATTCTCCGTCATTTGTTGGCTACCCACTGTGCTTCTTGTTGTCATTGTTTCCTCTTATTTTCGTCAGGGCTGTTGCATTATGTTGGACATGGAGTTAGAAGAGGTGGATTATTCCGTCGACTCTAACCCCTATGTCTCTATTTTTGTAGCCCTAACCCTACGCTGGTTTATTCATCTACTGCTCATTGGGATCCATCTGAACCGCTCCTATCCATCTCACCTCCTCCTGTTTCACTCCTTGGACCTTCTACATCTGGCCTCCCCTTTGTTGCCCTCTCCATCGATTCCCCGAATCTTTATTGCCCTCCGCTCTCGCCGGTGACCCTCCACCTACTTACTGCATGCTCTCCTTCATCCCCTCCCTACGAACCCTCGTCTCTCGAGGATTTATCGCACTCACCACCCTTCATGCTCCCCTCTGAGGTTGGTCACATCTCTGAGCCTAGGTTGTCCCTGCCTGAGCCCACAACTCCTTCCACCTCTACTGCGGTGACATCCTCCACCATCCCATCTAGTTTTTTTGAGATCTCGGTCATTAAGATCTGGCACTCTTGGTAGATCCATCAACAGGAAAATCAGGGCTCCCCTGACCCTTTGCAGGGCCACCCGACTGCGCCTAGATCGGGCAAGAGGAAGATTAAGTGCATGAAAGCCTCTGGTAAGGACCTTACATTCAAAATTTGGGAAGGTTTGAATATGGGTGAAGTTGTCACTACAGCTGGTAAAGTACTGGTGGGTAGGGTTCGGGGTTGCACCTATTCAACTGAGTGGTCAGTCTTTGGGTCAAGGAGATTTGGGGCAACATTTTTAAAGATATTCTTGAGCTGCAGACTCTGCCTCGCAGATGGTTCGCGCTCCACTTCTTGCAGGAGGAATATACCAACTGGGCGCTTGCTAGATACTAGCACATTGAAATGGATTTGGTCATGCTTAAATGTTGGAGCCAACTATTTGACCCAGAGAGAGAACAGGTCAGTGCTGGACTGTTATGGATTAGGCTACCAGGGCTCCCACTGCAGTACTGGTCCAAGGATGTTTTTGTTCTTATTGGGAACGCATTGGGAACCTATTTTGACTACGAGAAGACTTATATCAAATCAGGCAACCAGTCTCTGGCTCACATTTTGGTCCACCTTGACACCAGAGAGAGCTTACAGGAAAAAATCATCCTGTAATAGATGAATTTTACCAGGATCCAAATCCTAGACTATGAAGGAGTCTCGTTTAGATGTCGCAGGTGCCACAAGGTAGGGCACATATTCAAGGAATGTCCCCTGGTTCATAAGGCTGCAGACTCTACTGAGGTTTCTGAAGGTGAGGCTGCTAGGGCACCTACATCAGCACCAAGGCAGACTCCTTCGACTTCTTCATCAATGACCTGGAAGGAGACACCAAATCACATGTCGACTTTGAGCGCTCCTTGTTCTCCCTCCCCACCGATGACTCGATCGAGGGCTACTATAGAGGCTGCTTGTTCCTCGGGTATTCCTCCTCTCCCTCTCTTTGTATTTGCATATTCTCCTTCTTGTTCTGCATTGCAATTTTCACACTGCATTTGCATCGGTTCAGAATTTCACCTCTACCTCGATCCCGTTCCCCCTCGTCTCTCATCATTAGGTCCTCTTGACTACACCATCATCCTTCCCGCCTGCGGTCCTATCCTCTTGTGTTAGATCATCATCTCCCCTCTCGGCCCCTCCCCCACCCTTACAATCTATGCCCCCATTTCCCTATCTCATCGTTTTGTTTTGAATCATCTAGTTTGGGACTAAACCCTCGTTCAAGCGCCCCCAAACCCATTAGAGGACGAAAATCCCATTTATCAAAGGCCATTCTATTAGTCGGGGTAGAAGTGGCTTCGAGAAGACAATCATCACTTGATTGGGTACTTAGAGCCCTGAACGCCCTCCCTAAATCTCCCCCATGAAGTGGATCCCTTTCAACTGCAGGGGTTTGGCTAGCTCGCCCAAAAAGCTAGCCCTCAAACAATTGTTTGAATCTGAGATTGTAGACATTATCTTCCTACAAGAAACTTTGGGTGTGGTTGATCATATCTCTCATGTACTCTGCACCCTGAAACCTGGTTGGACCTTCTAATCCCTTGATGTCATGGGACGATCAAGTGGACTGGCTCTGGGATATAACCCTCGATCTATTTACCTCAAGGCCTCTTGGGGTGGTGCTGGTTTCATTGGAATGGATATTTTCTCATCGGATTTGGGCATGGATCTCTGGATAGTAAATGTATATGGCCCATGTCAAAACAAGGAGGCCTTCTGGAACCACCTCCTTAATCTATCCCTCACAAACTTTGAAAATCTCATTTTGGAAGGCGACCTAAACTTCTCCATTGGTTATGGGGAATCATGGGGGACAAACATGCAGGTGGATCCGCTTTAGGATGTTATGGAGCAGCTTCTTGAACAACATTGTTTGACAGATATCCCCATGGTCAAGCCTCTCCCTACCTAGCGAAACCGCAAAATTGGGGAGGTTGCCCTGGACAAGCATTTGGATCGCTTCTTCATCAAGGACACACTAGTGCAAACACTATCATTTTTCAGACAATGGGTTGGTTCAGGTGGATTATTGGACCACACCCCCATTTATTTAGAGATCACTAGCCCCCTCTCAGAAACCAAGGGCTCCTTATAAATTCAACTCCACCTGGTTGTCAAAACCCTCTTATAAACAACTGGTCTCTAATTTTTGGTTATCAAATCCACCATCCTCGGGGAGAACCTTGGCAAAAGGTTTCTGCACCAATCTCACAAAGATTAAGAGACTTTCCATTATTTGGGCTAAGGATAAGAGAGATCGGGATGACCAAACCCTTCGAGCTATTGAACAAACTTTGGCCACCCTACTGGATGAACAAGGACGAGAGTTCACCTCGGCAGAGGCGAAGACACATTTCATCAATTTGGAAGAATATAGGTCTAAAATCCTAAGGGAGAGGGAAGAAACCTGGCGACTCTAGAGTTGAGCTGTCTGGCTAAAAGCAAGAGATGAGAACACAAAATTCTTTCAAAATTTTGCCAAAGGAAGGAAAGTTAGCAATACCATTTGGAATATGCCCATGGAGGATGGGGGATCGACAACAACTTATAACCAGCTCTCTCGACTTGGGAATTATCACTTTCGAAATATTTACGAGGCCCCTCTTGGAGCCTCTTTGGCTGAAATTGTTCGAATAGCTGGCCACTTCCCCAGATTTGTGGACCTGGAAGAGGCCGAGGAGCTCAATTCCCCTGTCACTTAGGCAAAACTGGAAAGTACACTAAAATGGTTCAAAAAAGATAAAAGTCAAGGGTTGGATGGCTGGACAATTAAATTATACCTTGCTTTCTATGAAATCATTGGGCCAAAACTGCTCAAGGTGATGGAGGAATGCAGGACTTCCGAGCGTATGTATGAGGCCATCAACACCACTTTCATTGCTCTAATCTCTAAATCTGACTCTCCCTCATCTTTCAATGAATTTTGGCCTATCTCGCTTTATAGTTGCCTCTACAAAATTATCACTAAGATAATTGCCAATCTTCTTAAGCCCATCCTATCCTGTCACATTTCCCTTGAGAAATTTGCTTTCCTCCAGAATAGACAAATTCATGAAGCGATTGGCACAGCATAGGAGGCCTAACATTCTCTGAATACTAAAAAGTTAAAGGGTCAATTCTTAAGATTGACCTTGCCAAAGCATTTGATGAGGTCAGTTGGCTATACATTAAGATGATCCTCACTCACCTGGTATTCCCACCCCCTTTCATCAATTGGATTATGTGTTGTATCACCTCGGCCACCTTCAATGTACTCATAAATGGATCAACATCACACTTATTCCATGCTGAGAGAGGACTTTGGCAAGGATGCTCACTCTCCCTGCTCCTTTTTTTATTGTCATGGAAGGTCTCAGTAGACTCATTGCATCTGCCAGGCGGGAAGGGAGGATACAAGGGCTTAAGATGTTTGATCACTGCTTCCTCCCTCATCTACTTTTTGTAGATGATGTGCTCATATTCCTAAATGGAAGCATCAGGGACTCCTCTACTTTCAATGAAATTCTCAACCTTTTTTCCTTGACTATTGGTATGGAAGCAAACCACTCAAAGTCTACCGTCACTCTTTCAATGTATCTCCTTAGGAAACAAGGTTCGCACAACAGAAATTCCCATTCCAAAGCCACCAACTGGAGGATGGCCTTAAGTACCTGGGATTATGGATCAAGCCACAATGCTATAGAATAGCTTATTGGATCTGGCTTGTGGTTAAAATTGAAAAGTGTTTACAAAACTAGAACCACATATTCCTATCCAGAGTTGGTCGATTAGTCCTCATATAATCTGTCTTAGAGGCTACTCCAGTCTACTAGATGTCGCTGGCTTGGATCCCTAAAGGAATCCTTTCCCAAATTCAGAAGATTTGTTGCATATTCCTTTGGAACGGTATAAGGAGGGCAAACCCTTTGCTTGGGTGGGATGGAAGCACATTGCCCTCCCCAAGAAATGGGGTGGATGGGGACTAAAGGAATTATCAGTCTTCACACATTCTCTTGCTGCCAAGATGGGATGGACCCTGCTCACATCACAAAACCTCTGGACTGAAGTCTCCTACCACAAATATATATGGCCACATCATCTCATGGACTGGATTCGACTACCCTCCTGGCCTTGATCTGGGATATCAATGGTCTGGAAAGCAATATTACACACTTTGCCTACTATCAGAGAGGGGATTGCTTGGTGAATAAATGATGGCACTTTGGTCCGTATAGGCATGGACCCATGGAAGGGAGGTGGGAATATGTATCGTTTACCCCTCGACCTCATCCTGTTTCTAAATCAGTAGAATGTCAAAGTAATCACACAGGTGGCCGACTTGGAGAACAACGCCATCTATGAATAGGCTTGGCTATCAGCACTGCAACTAGAAATCCCTAAACATTGGTAGCAGGATTGGGAAGCATATATCAATGCCCTGAATGAATTCCATGTGCGCATCAAAGAAGGCCCTGACAACCTCACCTGGACTTCGGTCGAGCATGGATTATGCTCTCCTAAATATGGCTGCCCATCCTACACTCTATGTGTAGGCCTCTACCACTCCTAGACTAGTGGGGAAATATTTGGAAACTTAAAGCACTACTGAGAACGAAATTATTCATGTGGAACGTGCTTAGGAACAAAATCCCAACAGGAGAAAATCTCATGCACCGATCCTTTTACGGCCCACATTGGTGTGTACTTTATAAACATGCAGAGGAAACAAATGATCATATGTTCCTACTTTGCTTGATGAATGCTTAGTTATGGAAACATGTCTTAGATTTGCTCTCTAAAACTACCAGATGGCAGGGTCAATCGATGTTTGGTTGTGTTATATTCTTTCCACGACTAGCCCACGTAGTTAACTGGGGGGTTAGGAGGGGGGCGGAGCCCCCCTTTGTTGCGCTGATTGCGTAGCAAGGGGAGTCACAGGGGGTTTGAGGGGTGAAAGTAACCCCACTCTACGGGGTCCCTATGTTAGGTTGGGCAGACCTACCTATGGTTGTGTGCATGATTTTCGCACATGGTTTTGGATGCGATGGTTTTCGGTCCATGGTTTTGGACGCGATGGTTTTCGGTCCATGGTATTGGGTGCTTCGACATGGGTAGATATGTAATGTAACATTGAAAGGAATGTAATGAAAAATCAAGCTGGTAGTCTCGGTTTTGGGATCCAGGGGAAAATTTTTGTGTATATGTGTTTTATGTGTTATGTTCTCGCATTGTTTATTTTTTGTGTTTTAGAATTTGTATGCAGGTAATTTCTGTATGGGGTTAAAACCTACAATCGATATCTAAGGCTTAGGATCATAGGAGAGCTACGACCAACGACTCAAAAAATCTTTGTCTTCCTCTTCTTGTCTGCCGGTCTATCTAGCTTATTAGAAACAAGATCATTTTCAAGGGGAAAGAGGCTAGATGGCCACATGCAACTGCAAAAATCATTGTTGCCTATCATGAGATTCCAGATGAGGAACACTCTTCTACTAATAGAATTATGTCCCTTGAAGCGATTGATTTCACCACTCCTTGGGCTTACTTCGATGGCGCAACCCAAGCATAGGGATGTGGAGGTGGAATTTTACTTCATCTATCTAAACACCATCATTACAAAATTTAATTGGGATTGGGAGAGGGAACAAACAATTATGGTGAACCCAAGCATAGGGATGTGGAGGTGGAATTTTACTTCATCTATCTAAACACCATCATTACAAAATTTAATTGGGATTGGGAGAGGGAACAAACAATTATGTTGAACTAATCACCCTCAGGCATCTTTCGCATTTTGCATTGGCTCACTCATGCAATAATTTACAGATTTTTGGTGATTCCAAAATCATCATAAATTGGTTCAATAACATTAATACTTGTCATGCACATTCACTTAGAAACATATTGGATGAAATATTGGTTTTCAAAGCACAATTTAATTATGTTACCTATCAACATATTTACAGGGAACATAACTCAACTGCTGACAAATTATCCAAGGAGGTTATGGCATATCCCAGAGGCCTGTGGATGATACAAGAACAGTTTGGTGAAGAGAAATATCAATACTATCATCGTCCCTACATTGATAGGGCATATCCTAGGGCAAACATGCCCTATTTTTTTTTTTTTTTGTTATTATCAACAGTTTTTTAGCTACACTAGGCTTACTTATGTATATATATTTTTGATTTCTGTTTATAGACATGTCAAGTATACCCTATGTGGTAAATTATGTACAACACTAGCTCTTTTTGAACGACCTCAGCCATAACTTATTTATTTGATCACTACTTAAATGGCTTTAATACTTGTCATGCACATTCACTCAGAAACATATTGGATGAAATATTGGTTTTCAAAGCACAATTTAATTATGTTACCTATCAACATATTTACAGGGAACGTAACTCAGCTGCTGACAAATTATCCAAGGAGGCTATGGCATATCCCAGAGGCTTGTGGATGATACAAAAACAGTTTGGTGAAGAGAAATATCAATACTATCATCGTCCCTACATTGAGAGGGCATATCCTAGGGCAAACATACCCTAATTTTTTTTTGTTATTATCAGCAGTTTTTTTAGCTACACTAGGCTTACTTATGTATATATATCTTTTATTTCTGTTTATAAACATGTCAAGTATACCCTACATGGTAAATTATGTACAACACTAGCTCTTTTTAAACGACCTCAACCATAAATTATTTATTTAATCACTACTTAAATGGCTTCATCGAGTATATATGCATATACCAAGGGCATCTAGTACATATAATTTTTCAAAATAATAAAAAGTTATTTTTTTTCTCTCGAAAAAAATAAATTGATATTATAAAAATATTATCATAAATTTAAATTTATTTGTTTATTTAAAAAATAAAAAAATGCTCGAAAATATTATCCCAACCTACAAGCAACCAAGCCGAAACACCACCTACAAGCCAAGCTAGCATTCAACATACATTGCACGAGTAAAAGGAAATGCCCGCAAGAGGCGTGGTGGACTGTACAGGTATGTAACATCAAAGGTGTGGTGTATATAAACAGGAATGAATTCATTTGCTTGTTCAATGTGGGATAAATCATCCAAGTATATAGTTAAGGAGTTGTCTATAATGCGACTTTTTGGAGATTCTGGTGACGGAATCCGGCGGAAGAAATGAGGTTAAATCTTGATTTTTAGCAGTTAAAATGGTTTTTTAACTGCATATTTGGATTCAGCGGCCTGAAAAACCCCTGGGAGCCATTGATTGTGCAGAAACTAGCGATCAAACTTGGGATTCCAATGAATTGCGGCCGGATTTTGGCCGGAAAAATCCGCTGGAAAAGCTTTCAAAAAGTCGCGTTATAGACTACTGCTATAGTTAAATTCAATGACAACAATGAGCAGTTAAATTGCTCACAATTTTCAACGGTGGGTAATGATACCTAGAAATCAACAGCTCAGATTCAATTGCAGACCCCCACGTGCGATCGAGCTTTAACAAGGAGAGGGAGTCCGTAATTGACTATTTTATGAAACCACATTTCCCTACGTGGCATTCTGTGGAGAATTGCGGACCCCCTAGCTCTAAAACCGCTTATTGTTTACACCCCCTCCTGCAATTCATTTTAGATTTTGTGACAACGTATGATTTAGCTTGCCAGATTAAATAGTAAGGTTGCTAAGTGACCATTGTGTTGCTACAGGCCTTAACAACACACCATCTAATTGACATGGAGTATGAAGCCTACGATAGACAAATTGGAATCACAGGTCACAGAACTAAATTTCTCACACCGACCTTGTATGGGTGTGATTCATTCTGCTTCATTCAAATCATGAGCTTTTGAAGCCTTTCCAGAACCATTACAGATTTTGACATCCACTGCTTCAATTGCGGGAAGCCAAGAAATTTCAAATGGGTTTGCAATGAGTGAGGTTCTTGGATTTATTTATCTGTTATTATTGCAAACGGTTGTTAACAGCTAGTGCTTTCGTTCATTGGGACTGAGGGTTATCCTGGTTTTACCAACAATGAGTCATCACTTATAGATGATCATATTCGCAGGGGATTAGATGCGAAAAATCGGATTGCGGGAGTACTTTGTATGATTCATATGAGCTCATTTTAGCTTTTTGCGTTCTCCTATGCTGCAGACAGGCAATGTGAAACGTCAGATTGGGATAAGTATAGCATCCGTGGGCATTAAATTTCTCTGAAAAAACATTGAAATGTCATTATGATACAAAAGCAAGGGTAAAGGCATTGGGAGAAAAATATGTTGTTAGAAGAAAGAAAGAAATTATTGTTAACGTCCATGAGGCTAGAGATAGCCTCTGGGACAGCTTGCTTTTTTTATCTGCGTGATGTATTTGGGTTTTTTTTGTGAAGTGTCAAAATAAATGTTCCCAGCTTCTTGACAAACTTCTCGCTAAATAGATTATCCCAAGAGTTAGCTGCCAACGTATTTGCATGACCTTCCCTGTTGTCTTTGAAAGCCTCACATTCTAAAATGAAATGTTTTTCTATTTCCACTTCTTCGGAAGAACAAAAAATACATACTCTTTCCTCCCACATTTCCTTTGGCCTCTTTCAGCGCCCTATTTCACAATGTAGTTGATGAGAATTAGTCCTTAACTGAGCAATAAGAATTTTGGCTCTCCAAGAGATATTGGCCTCTATGTATGTCTTTGGTTGATGATTATGAGTGGGATTAAACACTTCAATATAATAATTTTTCTTTCTTCCTAACTCCTTGTCCCAAATATGCTTGTGGAACTTTTCCATAACAAAAGCTTTTATCTTTTTGTTGTTTATGTGACACACATTCAAGCGAATACCCCATTTATTAAACCATTTGTTATTTTGTTGCATCCAAGTTTTTTTCTCTTGCACAATGTATCATTAAAGACAACCTTAGGCCATCTACCCTCTTCCATTTGCCCATTTTTTTTAAATACCTTATGACTCACACCATAGCAATTGCTTCAATAAGAGCAGTCCCTATTTCGCATAGCAAGATATTGTAAGGAACTACACTTTTAATCTTAAATTTGTTTGTAATCAAACACTTCTGAATTTTCTCGATTTGTCTCCACTGCATGTCGAATGTACTGCTAGCCCATAGTTCACAACCATATAGAATTACCGGAATCACTAGAAGCCCAAAAAGAGTTTGAGTGGCGTTCCGGTCCCATAACTCTGCCTTTCTACACCGATTTTGAAAAACATAATATGCCTTCCAACCCCCCAAAGTTCTTTTCTTTCTACAACCATTCCAACTTAGATTTTTGTTGAAGTCAATTTTGAAGTATTTGTAGTCCGCAACTTCTTCCAGAATGTTGCCTTCAAAGTAAAACTTATGTTGGTTATGTTTTCTTTTCTTAGAGAAGACCACTACTTTTGTTTTGTTGATATTAACTTGCATCCCCACAGTTGTACAAAAATGCTCAAGGGATAGTAAGTGCTCTTGCAAACCAAGAGCCAATTTAGCAATAAGAATAAGGTCATATGCATACAAAAGAAGCCTTATAACAAACTTGCCCAAATAGATACCATCACTCCCTTGTGAATTTAACCACTCCTCAAGCTTGTCAATATATAAACCAAAAAGGGTAGGAGACAGTGGGCAACCTTGCTTGACCCCGATATCGCTTCTAAAACTTTCAGAAATGCCTGCTGAAGTTCTAATTTTGAATCTCACCTCTTCATACAGCGTATGCACAACGACTCTCAAATGTTTAGGAACCCCATGTTCCTCCATTCTGTGCCAAAGCTTATCCCTAGGAACTGAGTCAAACACTATTCTAAACTCAACAAAGCAACATAAGACTTCTTCCTTTTTCTCCCACATTTTTTCAATGATGTGCCTTAAAGCTATATAATGATCAACTGTGGAATGTTTAGGTCTAAAACCTGCTTTCCCTTTAGCACGCTTATCTCCTTCTTCTGCCCACTTGCTAATTTTTTTTTCTACCATGCATCCAAATAGCTTTGCAAACAAAGGGTTTATCATGATGGTCTTATAATTGGAGGGATTATTGACGTCACCGCTCTTGAAAAGAGGTATTGCCAAACTAGTTGTTCAATCTGTGGGCAACCCTTGTTGTATGATGTTGTTGAAGATTTTTGTAATGTGAGATGCAAGAATTTTTGAGCCCCACTTTAGATATTTTGCTTGGATTTCAGCTAAGTCTTTTTCTTTTCCAACACTTAACTTCTTGATACCCATCTCTACCTCTTGTACCATGAAGAGTTCAGTATTAGTTGACCAAGGGAGGAGGATCAACCTTGGGAACCTGTTCCTAGAATTGTCTTGCATAGTCAAACCATTTAGAAGCTGTAATATTATTTCCAATTTGCATCTTTTTCAATTGGAGTTCCTTCCAAAATAATTTGGGATTATTTTTCCCAACGAATATTAGTTCTTCCCTCGTTAAAGCCATGAAATTGGCCTTTTTCTTGCTTGATAATTGCTTGTAAGCTTTGAGCTTTATGTTATCCTTGTTTGACTCTTTCCACATTCTCCTTGCATTTTTGCATTCCTCGTCAAACCAAGCATTAACCGGAAAGCAATTTTGTTTCAGAATTCTTAATTTTTTCTCTTTTGCACTTTGCAAGTGCACATTGAATTAAATGTGTTAATCCATGACTATGAGCACTGTGGATTGTAATTTTCTCCTTCCAAAAGAGCCTTTCTAGTGTCATTTTGAAAGTATTACAATTTTCTAGGGTCAAAAGAATTCTGCCCTATGGGAGATTTTGTTGTACATGCTGAATTTTTTACTCTAACTGTTTCTTTCTAATCCAAGAGAAACATAGATAAATTGGCTTGTGATCTGATTTCAAGTCCCACAACTGATCTCTAATCAAAACTTCCTCCATTTTCTCACACAAACCATGCGAGCAAATTACATAATCTACCACACTTGCTCCATTGTAAGTACTGCAAATGAAATTACTAGAGTTTGCCCATCTAGTCAAGCCATTACAAATGACTAAATCAAAGGCCCCACATAGAGTAAGCAATTGTTCACCAAAGAGATTGCAGCCCTTATCCTTTGAAATTCTTTCCCTCTAATGATTATTTTCTTCTGTAAGCCAAATAGGGTCACAATCATCTTTACAACAAAGAATGCTAGCTTGCTCACTTGCAATCCTATCATTTTAATCACCCACAATAAGGACTTCACCTAGCTGTGAATATGTTGCAATATCTACTTTTAAGGCTACAAATGAATCTTTATGATCAAGCCCTCTACCTTTGCATATTTTTGAAACCCGCGGTGCAAAATAGCATGCTGCAATTCTGATGTGGTTTCCATTCTCTGATATTTTAAACCAAATGAATTGCTTATTTGAATCATCTTTTTCTACCTGAATGAGATGACCTTCTTTCTCCCTTACTAAAACCAAGATACCTCGATGCCCTTTTCCATTCCCTTCTACCTGTTCCACACTGCCATCTTCCAGTATCCTTCAAACAGAGGCATTTTGCACCCTTCATGCTCATGTGTTTCTATGAGGCAAATTATGTCTCTATCTTCCGCAATAGGCCCTAACCCAAGTCCTCGTCTCCATGGGTAACCTCTACAGTTCCAACAGACTAATCTTAAGGAAACCTGGGTATGACTTGATTGCTATTTATTTTGACATGCAAGACTCACATTTGAGTCTTTGTCCTTGCTTTCCCATACTAACCTTGCTTTCTGATTTCCTGTTGAAGAGTTTGTTGCCTCTTCTTTATTACCATCTTGTTGCTCTGATTTGGAAGGAGGCCAAAATCGCGCTATCACAACTTTGTCTTTATAAATCCATGCTCTCTTGCCTTCATCTCTTGTTGCCCTAACCTTTAAAATTTCCTCCCTTCTTTCCTCATGTTGTTTTATAGTTAAATATTCTTCTAGGAAAAAACGAGAACCCCTCATGATACGTTTCTTGCTTAGAATGGTGTATTTATCACCCAAGCTAGGCATAATGACTTTTATGGGCCCGACTCTCTCACCGTTAAGCTTACCCACCCTCTATGCTTGGCATATTTGTCCTTGCCATAGAAACTTGCCTTTCAAGAAGTCCCTTGCAAGGTAAAGCGTACTTTCATTTTTCCCATATTCTTTCACCCCTTTAATAATTATGTTTGCTTCCCTATTTTGTCTTTCCTTGCCTTCACTATCTTGCATGTCATCAACCTTAATATTCGTTTCTCATTCCTTATTAGCAGAATTGCTAATAGATTGAGCCCAAGTTTTGGAAACTTTGGTGGAATTTCCTTTTGTTTCTTCTCTTGCATTCTCTTCGTGGTTGTTTATTTGGGCAATCATTCTCCCTTTATTTGGGCAATCATTCATGGTGCTTAATTATTATTATTTGTAAATCGTGGTTTATCAAGTGATAAGTGGCACTCAAGATGAAGATGTAGCAGATGTTGATACTGTGAAATCATTGTTTGTTGGGATTGGCAATAATGTTATCAATGAATGAGAAAGAATTTGAACAGAATCACCTACAGGGTTTCAATATGAACAATTATTCAACATGCCCTCTAGGCAGATCTTGGAAAATAAGTTTGCTAAGGTATTTCAATCATGTTTGAACTCATCTGACTGGATTTATTAGTGAATATCCTCTAGGAATTCCAAACAATTTCATGTCATTGTTCAGAAATTCGCAGTTAAGACATATTGTTGAGCTTCACAATAGAATTCTTGAGTGATTGAATATACAATATGCTACAAAACTAGGAGAATTAGGTGTAGTGATCTTTGCACTAGGGAAGAGTTTATTTATTCTCATTTCAGGATTATGATAGTGAAAATTGTCGATCGGTAAAAGAATTTCTCTATGATAGGAGTTGTTAGCTTGAAATGGTATGAAATATATTTATTCTAAAGGTGTGATGCATGGAGATCTGAAATTAGAGAATTTCCTCTTGGGTGATGACATGTGCGTGAAAGTAGCTGATTTTGCAGTGTTATGTTTGGAGTTCCAATGTGACTAAATTGGATCAATGTTATACATTTATTTCTCTTGAATGGGGGTGATTGGTGACATTTATGGCTTTGTTGTTGATACCTTCTTGCATGGAATGAATTTTATTCTTATTCCAGTAGCACACTTGCAATGTTTCATGGTGCTCATTAAATAGATGAAGCTATGTCCTAAGTTTCAATCTGGAGAACCATACTAAAAGGTTTTTTTTGGCCCAGTCTTCATTTATCTTAATTCTTCATCAAGAGAGAATTAACCATTCTCCTTGTGGCAAGATGCAAAGTTACAATTGATATAGGATATACAAGTTGGCCTTATGGGTACCCTGAATCTCCATTGTTTCAAAAGAGACTGAAACAAGGATACATTACTAGACAACTTTTAGCACATGATAAATATGTTGTTGTGGATATTCACCCTGCTCAGCTAGCCTTTTTGGGATTGTCCACACCAAGAGTGAAAAGGGGATGAAATCTTAGTTGGAAATTGGGTGCATGCAACAAGGAAATGGGATGGGAATCCAAACATGCATAGAGTATAAAGTTTTGTCATCTTAGATGTGTACCCTTAGTTTAGCAATAAAGATAAGATCCCAACAATTACAGACCTCAGTTAGCTAGAAATTTGAAAAAGGGAAAGGTAGAATATTGTTGTAGACAACCCAGTTAGTCGACTTGACCTAACTATTTACTATGACTTCACTCGATAACATTGAATAGTAGCAAAAGGGTTGATTCAAGACTTGTAAAAATTTAGTGAACAAATTCCATGACTTTAAGGAAACAATTTCTTGTTTCATAATTCTAGGGATCGACATCAACCACTGAAAATTTCAAGATAAAGATCAACAATCATTAAACTAACTCTAGTTTCGAACGCACAAGGCTTTCAATCAGTTCCAAATTTCCTGCAATTATTTAAGAGATTATTTTTATTTTTGGTGCATTGTTTAAATTTCTATTCCAGGAATATTATAACGGTTTAAGATTGTAATTTTTCTATATATTGTTCCATTTAGAATGTGAAAGGTTGGCTTTTGAGCAAAAAAAGACCCTCATATTTTTGTAAAGTTTCTTATTACATAATTTTTAATCAAAGGTTTATGGCTCTAGTTTATGAACAAACTTGTGTATTTGTGAGTGTTTTCTTGTGATTACATAATCTTTTATGCATATTTTTGAGGTACTATAGGACATTGGGAATGGATGGGTTAAGTATTATCCTCCCCGGCATCCCTAGCAAAGTTATGTTTTACACAGAGTAAAATATTGAAGAATGTGTTTAATTGGCCACCAATAAATCACTAGATTGTTGCTTCTATCCTATGCTTAAACGTATTGATGTTTTACTATAGATATTCTTCTACACGTTTCTCCTCATCTTAGATGATTAGGTATTCAGGGAGGATATCTAATTCTCTAATTTCTCCTCCATTCCTCCATCAAAACCTTTCAAGCTATGTTATTCTGCCATAGCTGAACGTTGGCACTTTGATAAGGCGTCTGCAACAGAGGGCTTTATTTGTTAAGTAGGGATTTGTGACTTGTCAGCCACCACTTATACAACAAACCCTAGATTTGGTCATTGTACTTCATAGGTTGATGTCCAATGACAGCGAACAAAAAAAATCCTCGTAACTCTTGAGGGAACCCCCTCTGGTTTGAGGGCCAGCTTGAACCTAAAGTTGGTTGAGTTGGTTTCTCGGTGTAGTTTCACAGTTAACAACTTCCTTCAAGAAACAAATACAACACAACCATTGACATTTGCTCCTATCTAACATAGTTTGAATGAAAGATAACAATTTCACAACATAATGCATAGGCATAAGTCTAAAAGTGGTGAAAAAGAGATTATTCATAACTATACCATAAATAGGGTAATAATGGATGAAAAATACATAAGGAAGGAACGAAAAGTGAAAGAATGAAATAAAAAACGTTATGGGTGGGTGTTGAAAATGTGCCAATTTGGACACCCATCAACAACAACATATGTTATTGTTATAAGGTTTTTAGTAGATAATATCTTATCAAGGTTTGGTTGTCTTAGGAAAATTACCACAAATGATGCATAGGCCTTCAAATCAATGAATATGGTCAGCTTTTGTCATAAGTATAATATTATATTGAGTCACTCTACAGCATACCATCCCCAAGGAAATGGTCTTGCAGAATCCTCCAGCAAAATAATTATGAGATTTGTTAAGAAGATGTTGAGAGAAAACAAAAGGAATTGGGATTCTCAACTGAAATATGTGTTGTGGAAAAACATAGTGTCCACTAAAAGGCCTATTGGAAAGTCACATTTTAAGCTAGTATATGGGACAACTATTGTCTACCCAATTCAATTGGAGTTACTTATTTCTAGGTTGTTGCAAGACATATGAAAAACCGAATGAAATGACTAGGAGGGTAAATCAACTAGCAAAATTCCAAGAGCATATGGATCAATTAAAGGAAAAGATGTAAAAATATCAAAAAATGATTAACCATATTTTTTATAGGAGGGAAAAGGACAAGGATTTTAATCCTAGCGACTTGGTTCTAACATGGGATAGTTGGAGGGTGGATAAAGGAAAGCATGGTAAATTTTATTATTTTTCATTTGGTCCCTTTAAAATTGCATCAACCAAAGGGAGTAATGGATTTATTTTGCAAAATTTAGAAGGTGAATATCTATGTCTGCTTATAAATGGGCAATATGTAAAACATTTCATCCAATACTAAAATTTCCAACACCTATCCATTGTATATACCAGTGTGATTTAAGTTGATGACCTTTCATTTCAAATTCAAATGTTATTGCAAAGATTCCATATCCCAAGGTGAAGGCCCTAGTCTACGGTTCTTCTAGTAGGGAGACACTATCCCTAGCTTGAGCCAGTGTTGTAGCAAAATGATTCTCGTTTTTGAGTGTGTGCGTAAAATAAAAATAAAAAAAATACATAAAGGCTATAAATTTTAAGTTCATAGGGAAAAAGGGTATTATTATATGTGCACTTTATTAAAAATCAAAGTTCTTGAAGGTTTCATGTGAATTCAATAAAAGGTCAAATGGTGTGCGCATTACAACATCAGATCATTGTTAATCCACAAGAGTGCTAGATTTGATGGATCATCTGAATCATGGACCCTCCCCGTGGTCAATGTTTAATGGGGAGAGGGCACACAGTTGGGATTCATGCCAAACCACCTACACCCGATCAACAGATGAGGTTTATTATAGGTGTCCCCTCTCCCAAATTGAAAACCACCAGGGGGGTCCCCATTACCAGTGGTATTGCCTAGAGTGTTTTCACATATCATGAAAAAATTTGTAGTAGTGGGAAAGGATAGCATGGACACACATCCAAGGGCTTACAAGGCATGTGACTCAATGGATAAGTAATTAGTTGCATCAGACACAAACATGCATGAATGGATAGATAATACTGACATGGAATTTGATCTAGGTGGATATTGGTGGCCACCTACCTATTCCACTTGGACCCCCAACATTGTCTCTTTCAATTTTTCGGTTTCCTTAATTGTAGCATAGTTTACTATTTTTGGCAATTTTTTGGGTCCTGAACTTCGAGAGCCATTTTTAAACCCTAAACAACATTTTCAGGGAAAACGCAGAGACCGGAACAAACCCAAATTAAATTGTTGGTTTTTTTTTTACCTACTCTTTGAGATGTTTGAAACAAGGTATTATGATAGCCAAACGGAGATTGTATGCCAAAGATACGACCCCGGGAAGTTGATGTACCAATTTACCCAAACGGTGCCCATAGTTTTGGCGCTTCATCTCCTAGGGTTAGGTTTTTGAATGTTTAGGGTTTTCCATTGTTTCTCAATAATAAATAGACCTTTGAGCCTCATTGTAACACAGTTTAGAGGCATGTAGCCACCACATCTCTCCTCAGAGATAAGCTAACATTGCCCGATCTATCTTATTTCCATTATGTTTATAAGCATAGTTCAATATTTTTCCATTAATGAAATGAAGTGTTTTTCTGCCTCATCTCTATGTTTATGAGTATATTTGTAAGTTATTGTGTTCCTATTTAAATTTGGATTAGTGGTATCAGAGAGGTCTGCTCTTTCTTAGTTTTTCTTTGCATGTCCCCAATGAGGCCAGGGTATAAGGAATTAGGGCTTGATATGGCTGAACCATTGTAGGATCAGCCTCGCAAAACCCGACGACCTCCCATGGAGGAAGAAAAGAAAGATGAGGGGGCAAGAGATCATTTCAAAATGTTTCTCGAAGAAGCTCTCGAGTGACAGAGGGATGCGATGATGGATAACTTTGCCTAGATCCTTCGATAGCTACTCACAGGCGATGCATCTTCATCCAACAACCACTTTGGAGGTGCCACTCCTTTTAAGGTACAATTTAACTTCAATCTTCCCATATTCGAAGGCCTGATAAATGCAGATGCCGTAGATAAATGGTTAAATCTATTGGAAGGATATTTTCCAGTTCATGAATTTTCCAAGCGAGAAAAGATTACGTTTGCACTTCTCAAAGCTGCCCCACACGTCAAGGACTGGTGGGAAACCTACTGTGAACAAAAGGACGAGAGTGAACCCTCATTGTTTTCAGCTGCACCCACTTGGAATTCTTTATGAGATGCCATCAAGGAATAGTATTACCCTGTTGGGAGCTATGAAGATAAATACATAAATTAGACCATGCTAAGGCAGGGAATGGACCAAGATGTGTCGAACTTCACAAATATTTTCCATACCCTTCATACGAAGCTAGGTATCAAGGATACTAATTGGAATTTGGTGCTCAAGTACTACATTTGTCTACATAAGTACATCCAGGACGAGATGGAGTTCTTGGACATTTCCTCACTCGGCACGGTGTATCAGTACGTTGTAAAGGTTGAGCAGAAGTTTAAACAGAAGAAGCCAGACTTTGGAGCTGTGAATCCAAAGCAAGGAAAATGCGCCCCCAAACCACAGAATAAGAGACCAAGCCAAGGTGGGGCTACCCAGGACAACCCATCGAAGCCACAAGAAAAGAACAACACCACAAAGATGAAGAAGGACACAGGAAAATGGTCTGAGTTCCATAAGAGCTCCACTCACAATACAAGTGAGTGTTGAGCCATACAGTCACTGGTGGTCGAGATGAAGGCTTCTGAATCAAACACAGGTTCCAACTCTAAATTAGAACTCGATAAGTGGATTGAAAAAGGGAAGCATATCATTGATGCAGAGCCTAGTGCCATAGTAGCCACCGCAAAGATCCATAAAATCGAGCCTGAAGATCAAGAGGAAGGGGAAAGCCTCTTCCACTCACAAATGTGGGTGAAGGGTTCTCCACTTTAGTTCATTGTCGACAGCGGGAGCCAAAAGAGCCTCATTTCAGTAGAAGTTGTGAAGCAGTTGAGCCTAAAGTCTACAGCACATCCACAACCATACACCATTAGGTGGCTTCACTAAGGATGAGATCTTTGCGTCAGCCAGCAGTGTCTCCTTCCCTATAGTGTCAAGCCCTTCACGAATGAGGTATTGTGTGACGTTGCGCCTCTTGAAGTTTTTGATGTATTATTAGGACAACCATACTTGTGGAAGTGACATGTTGTATATGATTCTAGACCTCGCTTTGTGATTATTACTTTGGCTAATAAGTTGTACAGAATACCGAAGGTAGCCCTACCTACCACAATCTCTTTGATCACTGCAAAGCAATGCAATAAGATCATTACCAAGACCAGTAAATTCATTTTCCTTATGATTCGCCCCCAAGGAAAGAAGAAGGTTGTGGCCACGACTTCCAGGTAGGGCTCATCTACACAACAACAACATATGGACAAGGTCGTGGAGGAGTACAGGGACATTTTCGCCTCACCCACAAGGGTACCTCTGCACTGTCAGGTCAAGCAGTCCATCGATCTGACCCCAGGCCCACCGCTACCCAATGGACCGATCTATCGACGCTCTGTTCTAGAGAATGATGAGATCAAGAGGTAGATTCAAGAACTAATGTATAAAGGGCACATCAGGCCAAGCTCATGACCTTGTGGAAGCCCGATTGTACTGGTACAGAAGAAGGATGGGACCTGGATACTATGTATTTACTATCGGGCGCTGAACAAGATCACTGTCCGGAATAGGTATCTAATCCCCCAGATTTATGACCTTCTAGACTAGCGCAACGGGGCCAAATATTTCAGCAAGATTGACTTGAAGTCAGGTTATCACTAGGTACCTATCGAACCCTCCGATGTGTGGAAGACTGCCTTCAAATCCACGGTGAGCATTTTCGAACGGTTGGTCATGCCGTTCGAATTAACGAACGCCCTTGCAACCTTCATGAGACTGATGGAAGAAATTTTGTGGCCCTTAACCAATGCATTCATGGTGGTGTATCTAGATGACATCTCGATCTTCAGCCAAATTCGACAGGTCCTTCAAACGCTTTGACAACACAAGCTATGTGCTAACTTTGAGAAATGCACCTTTGGCCTGAACCAGGTTCAATATCTAGGGTACATAATTGATGAGGAGGGTGTACATGTGGACCCATTCAAGATTGACCAGCCCCAACCACTCTAACATATCTTCGCAACTTTTTGGGTCTTGCAAATTTCTACCGCAAGTTCGTGTTGGGGTTCTCTCATAGCGTTTGGCCTTTAAGTCAAGTCACCAAGGGTGGAGCGAAAGCAAAGTTCTTTTGGTCAGAAACCCAGTAGCGAGCATTCTCCGAGTTGAATAATTGCCTACGTTCTGCACCAGTGCTCACATTACCAAACCTACAACAACCATTTGAGATCGAGACAGATGCCTCTGACTATGCTATTGGGGCAGTTCTTACTCAACATGGGCATCTAGTGGCTTACCACAGTGAGACACTTTCAGACACAGTCCGAAAATACCCCACTTATGACAAAGAAATGTATTCCATTGTGCAACCCTGTCATCAATGGAAGAATTACATTTTGGGGAAGGAAACAGTCATCCACAAAGACCACCAACCTCTACAGTTCATACAGACTCAAGGGAAGTTGCAGAACTATCACCATCATAGATGGTCCAGCTATCTGCAACAGTTCCATTTGAACATTAAGTATAAGAAGGGCAGCACCAATAATGTCATTGATTGCCTCAGCAGACCACCGATCATGGTGCTGATCACTATGCTCGACTCCTATGGGCACGAGATATCGAGGTGGCCACATGTTTACAAGAACGATCTAGAATTCGGCAGCATATACCAAACACTCCTGGAAGGGAAGAAAGTTCCAAATTTTCAACTTCAGGATGCAATGTTATGCCACTTGGGACACATATGTGTTCCTTCAAGTGAGCATGCCAAGATGATTTGGGAGGCACACTACAATCGGGTTGTGAGACATTTCAGAGTAAAGAAAATAGTGGCGGAATTACAGAAGTATTTTTATTGGCCGAAGCTTCGTCAAGATGTTGGGAAGTACGTTAGATCCTGCACTGCCTATGCCATTGCCAAACTAGCCATCAAGAAGAAAGGCTTATATACTCCTCTACCTACTCCTAGCCGGCCTTGGGAATATGTCTCCATGGATTATATGTTGAGCCTTCCTTCTACTAAGCATGAAAACGATTGCATTTTTGTGGTCGTCGACAGATTCTCTAAGATGGCCATCATGGCAGCCTGCAAGAAGAGTATCTCAGCAGAGGCCGTTGATAAGCTCTTCTTTGAGCAAGTGTGGGTACACTTTGGGATCCCACAATCCATTATCTCAGATCGGGACAGCAAATTCCTGAGTGCATTTTGCTCAAGTCTCTGGTCGATGCTAGATACAAAACTCACTAAGTCCATGGCTTTCCATCCCCAAACTGGTGGCCAAATAGAGGTTGTCAATAGAATGATCGTACAAACTCTACAGATGTACAACTCAAAGCATCCACACACATGGATGAAAGTCTCCCCTATGTCCAACATAGCTACAACAAAGCTCTCCATAGCTCAACAAGCCACAACCCCTTTCAGGTAGGGTTGGGATTTCATCCATTATGCCCCATTGATGTGGCCATACCATTTACAACCACTCAGGCAAATCCGGCTCATGTGCAGTCTAAAGCTAAAAGGGCTAACAACTTCATTGAGCACATTCAACACATCCACCAATAGGTCCATGATATATTGAACAGATCCAATGCTAAGTACAAGCAGCGTCGTGATCAACATCGAGTGTCGCACAAGTTCCAGCTGGGTGACAAAGTTTGGCTTCATTTTCAGAAAGAGAGCCTTGTTGGCCCCATCACAAGCTTCACCCACTCCAATATGGGCCATACACCATCACCAAGGCATTGGTGACAATGTCTTTGAGCTCATCATCCCACTGCTCCTTGGTATGTACCTAGTGTTCAATGTAGATTGCCTTCGGCCATACTTCCCACCATTGTTGGACACACCTAACATTGCAGAACAACTCACACCAACAGAGCTAAACCCAAAATGCATGGAACAGGCCACCACTGATCGGTTCATGGACACACAAATCAAGAGCACTCGCCAGCATAAGATCCAACTATATCAGGTTTTCAAAGCTGGCCAACTCCTTCACCAAGGTGAGTGGCTCACTAGGGACCAAGTTCAGCAGAAGTTTCCCCATCTTATGGAGGCACTCAACGCAATGGGGACCATTGCTTCCTAGGGGGAGGAATGATCTAGGTGGATATTGGTGGCCACCTGCCTATTCCACTTGGACCCCCAACACTATCTCTTTCAGTTTTTCGATTTGCTTAATTGTAGCACAGTTTACTATTTTTGGCAGTTTTTCGGGTCCTGAACTTTCAGAGCCGTTTTTAGGCCCTAAACGGTGGTTTTAGGGAAAATGGAGAGCTTGGAAAAGTCCTAAATTGGCTTGCCAATTTGTTTTTGGCCTTTTCTTTGAGAACCTCAAAACAAGGTATTATGATAGCCAAATGAAGATTCTATGCCAAAGTTATGACCTCGGGAAGTTGATGTACCAATTTACACAAACGAGGCCCACAGTTTTAGCGCTTCATCTCCTAGGGTTAGGTTTTTGGATGTTTAGGGTTTTCCATTATTTATCAATAATAAATAGGCCTTTGAGCCTCATTGTAACATAGTTCATAAGCATGTAGCTGCCACATCTCTCCTCAGAGATAAGCTAACATCGCTCGAGCTATCTTATTTTCATTCTGTTTGTAAGCATAGTTCAATATTTTTCCATTAATGAAATGAAGTGTTTTTTGCTGCATCTCTGTGTTTATGATTATATATGTAAGTTGTTTCATTCTTGTTTAAGTTCAGATTAGAATTTTACATAGCTAATGTGGCATTCCATGTTAGCAAGACATTATGATGCCATCATCAATGACATCACCACTTTAAAGACTTTGATGGGATTCTAAAGTTTGTGCCTAAAGGAAAGGAAAGGATTTGATAAAGGGAAAAGGGGGGAAGTATCCCATTATTCTATTTGTTAAAGGGAAGGACAATGAAGCTTGTGACTATAACTATCACCCAACATACAAGGAATCATTCACACTCCTAATTCTATATATTGGGTTGTAAGCCAACATAGTCTCTAAGGAAAATTCTAAATGGTACCTTCTTCCATTTTTCTTTGTTTTTCATAATGACTAAGTCGACATATGCAAATTGTATATTTTTACTGTAGATTCAAATTTATTATGTTATGTGCTAAAACATGAGACATGAGTCTACTCTAATCATCAGCGGAAACAAAAATTGATCGATGAAATCATGAAGCAGAAAAGGAAGAATTTTAATCGCACATAACACAATAATTTTATGGGGAAAGCCTCAACTAAAAACCCCGCTATCTATATATTGCATTAACCAGAAGATCTGAGAAGAAAATACAATTCCTGTTTAGCCCGAACAATCTCTACACAAGTACAAACTATCTCACTGCTTCACAAACCATCTCAAGCCAATACTTAGCCAAATTTGTTGTCTGCCAAGCTCCTACTTCTTTGTATTGTTCCCTTCGGGATTCACCCATATTTGATTGAGAAATTCCTCACTAATAACTGTGTAATCCATCCATAGGAATTCCTTTGATTGCATACACCATCAGTTTAATTTAGATGATTTTACAACTGATAGTACACTATCCCTGGACTCTAATCTCAACTAGGTCTTCCTATGAACTTACATGCATGAGTTATTTTTGAGTGAATTATTAGTTATATGATTGATCACTACATGTGAATTAAATCCAATTTAATCCACTTGATCACTCACTAGTTCCTCCAATAGTTAGAACTAGTTTAACTGAATTTAACTCAGTTAAACTGAATTAAATAATTACAACTCAATAATAACTCAACTCAAGCCCCTAAAATTTAGGGATCACTCTACATGACTAGATAGACTTCCAACTCGAATTTATTGAGCCAAATAAGTCAACTTAACTTAGTTAACTGTTACAAGTTGCTATGAGAATAGAATTACAATTTAATTCCTAATTTAATTCAAGGACAAATTAAATCAGGGTTTTCTTGATGTTATTTTTAACATTTCTTTTTGCTATTTTCAACACTCCCTCTCAACAAAAAAGGAATTCAACTCTATCCTAATCCGATACCTTGGGAATTTTCTACATGCAACACTTTTAATTGTTGTTATTGCTACTACAACATTTGCAACAAAAAAGCATCTAAACAAAATAAACTGAATCAATTATGTCTGCAACTGTCTACTGGGAAAACTTTGTAATTGTTGACTCTACTCCTGAGCCTCCTACTCTACACTCCCTAATATCTGACTGAAACTGATCCTTGTGATACTAAATACTGTGGGTCCCCCGTATCAAGGGTAATGATCCATGAGACAAAACGCCTCAATGGATCCTGCCCAATATTTCTGCACTCTTGGGAGCATTGCTTCACATTGCCCCACCTCTCACTTGGAGGTAATGTTGCATGTGCTCCTTGTGCCCACTTCGCTCAAAATTTATCCCTACTAGAGGTCGCTGCTTGAGTGGATGTCTCCGCTATGTCTCCTCTTTGCTTCTCCAATTGTGATTCCTCCAAACTTGCTAAGGTTGCATGTTGAGAGGTAATTCATGCTCCCTCTCAACCACCAAGTCTCTAAGCTCCTCATATATTTGCATGCATCTTGTACCTAAAGTGAATATAGGTTATTGACTCGCACACCAATTTGTTTCACCTGCCCCATGGCGATGTGTCTAAGGAAAACCTTTCCTTTGCTAAAAATCACATTGTATCCACAATCTTCCAATACCGCGATGGAAATAAGATTCTTCTTCAGTCCTGAAACATACATCACATCTGTGAGTCTAATATGGGAGCAAGAATCCCTCTGAAAAGTAACAATACCGATGTCGGTCGCATTATACTTCCCATCGTCTCCAAACTCTATGTTCTTCTTTGAGGTCTTTCTCCTCCCTCCAAGTCACTGAAGAGATCTCTATTCCCTGTCATATGGAACAAGGCACCGTTGTTGAGATACGACATGCTTCTAATTATAGTTCTTGCCATGCATGCAATGAGAGTGAAATCAAGTTTGAATTGTGAAGCTAGAGCTTCACATGTTGTTGCTACCACAGAATCCTTCATACTTTCTTTCTTCTGTGAGCGTTTTGTGGCATAGTGCTCAAACTCGTGACAATGAAAACACTTTATGTTCGACAAGCCCTTCTTCTTGCCACCCTCCTCACATTGGTACTTCTTTCCCTTGGCTTTCTTTTCTTTGATGACTAATGCAAAGTCCTCTTCCACTTATTTGGATGAGGTCCCATCTCTAGTGTTCCACCAAATCTCTTCTTGCACCAAGTCGGGCCACAATCACCCCCACTCTGGTTGCTTCTCCCTCCCATTAACTGAGTCCTAGTAGCTATGCCAAATCTTGGGAAATCTTAGAAGCGCTAGGCTCACCATATCATCTTGTGCAACAGTAACCTCGACACTTCGAAGTTCATCCCGATATTGGGCGAACTTGGTCAAGTAATTTGGAATTGAGTCGCCCTTTGCCATCTTTATCTTTTTGAGTTTGTCCTTAAGTTCCAGCTTCCTGTGGTCACTACTATTTTCAAACAGATCCATTAATGCCTTCCACATTGCAAATGGGGTTTCCTTAGCATGGAGTTTCGAGACAATATGATATCGAACTCCTTCTAGGATAATCATTCTTGCCTTTGCCACACACTTTATCCATTATTGCATATATTTAGCATCAAATGTTGGAGGCTTTAGGATATCATGATCTATGAATTCCTGCAACCCATTGTCTTCCAACACTGCCTCCATCATGTCCTTCCAAGATATGTAATTTGAGCTTCCCTCCAAGGCATACTCAAGTCTCAAACCATACAATGACATCCTTCTGACTCTGAAGTATGAAACTGCAAATTCGATTTCACCTGCACAACAAACTCATATTATCCTCTTCTATAGTGAATTTAGCTTTGATACCATGTGGATTTTTATTGTAGATTCAAATTGGTTATGTATATGCTAAAAAATAAGAAATGAATCTACTCTACTCATCAATGGAAACAAAAATTGATCGATGAAATCACGGAGCAGAAAAAAGAAGAATTTCAATCTCACATAACACAATTTTATGGGAAAAGCATAAACTAAAAACCATGTTTTGTATATTGCATCAACCAGAATATCTTAGAAGAAAATACAATGCTTTTTTAACCCGAACAATCTCTGCACAAGTACAAACTATCTCACTGCTTCACAAACCAGCTCAAGCCAATACTTAGCCAAATCTGTTTCCTGCCAAGCTCCTACTTCCTTGCATTGTTTCCTTAGGAATTATCCCATATTTGATTGGGAAATTCCTCATTAATAATGATCAGGTGATCAATATTTAGCTCAAAAATAAAAGTGCTCAAAATAACTCAAAACCTGAACGACCGCATCCATCTCAGCGATACGATCCCAACACAACTCGTTTCACTCAATCTCGTATGAGGAAGATGTTGCATTATGTCTGCTTTGCCAAACGAAAGATTTTTTTTTGCACAAAAAAGGTACAGCCACTGCACATTCAATTTTCTATACTGTTGATGTGGCAAGTGATTGGGCAGGTCAAAGGGTTGGTCAATAGCTAATGGAGTCTCACCAAGTGGCACATTGTGGATGGTCTGCAGTCTAATGAGTTTGTGGTCTCTTATTGGTTGAGGAATGACCAATGAGGAGACATGTGGCAAGCTCAGAGGCTGCCACGTGTGCCTCCCCAAAAGCCTGGGTATCAATGGCGTATAATGGTAAAATTTTATGGCAGGTCGGCGGAGTCAAACCCACAACCTTGTCCACACAATGCCCATGCCTTACCACTATACCACCACTTTGTCACTTAATAGACTAGGGTTGCAATACATATTTAAAGTTTAATGTGTTGGTGGTTGGGGGGAGGAGAGGTCTAGCCCCATCCCATGTGACCATCTTTGAAAACCAGAGGCCAGCGCCAATCAAAAACCATTGGCATTTATCGCCACCATGTGACCACTATCACGAAGACCAGAGACTGGCAGTTGGCATTAAATGCAATGAATGTGCTAATCATGATTAACCCCTAATTAATGTGCAGTTAGCTTAGCAGAATTTTTGGTTGTCCCCTAAATTCGGCGCTAACTCCAGATTTAGCGGAGTTAACTAGAATTGCTCCAATTTTAGTGGAGAATTCCTAGGAGAAACTGTTTTGGCCATAACTTTTGCAAATTTTGACCAAATTGGGATCAGGAAAAGTCATTCCTAGATGATTTTGATTTTCTAAGAAAATTGAAGTAGGTTTCAGGAGCATTAAATAATTGTAAACAACACTTTTTCCATTTTGAGCTAATACAAAGGCCCAAGCCATGAAAGCTGGACAAAGGAAATGTAGCCCAGGAGGGGTGAACTCCTTCATCAAAACACTGTGTTAAGTTTTCATTTGTATTGTTTGTTGTACATTTGTTTGTTGTTGTTCAACACTTTACTTATATGCTATTTTTCTCATGAATTTGACATAAAACTTGACAAAATTTACCTGTTCATTCACAAACACCATAAAGGAAACCTATGCACATGAAGCAAATGATAAGAAATTGTTTTTTTTAGTTTTGAAGTTGAAATTAGCACAACAAAACTAAAATTCAACAAAAGATCAAGTTGGTATCAAAGCAAAGGTTATTTTCTTGGTTTCTTGAGTTTTGTACAAGTAAGGTTTTAATGGTTGCAAATTTGTGATGCTTACAAGGTTAAAGTTTCGGAGTGGAGGAGGGAAACTATTGGTTGCAAATCCTAAGGTAATGCCGAGAAGAAGGAGAGACACAAGGCCACAATCCCCACCCAAAGTTTCAATCCCAGCTACACTTGAAGCACCTCAAGTTTTACCTTCAATTGAGATTGAGGAGATACAAAAAATACCAAAAGCTAAGCTTGAATTCAAAGCCATCATGTCTGGATCAAGAGAGACTAAAGGCCTTTCAACAAAGGAAGCATTCAAGAAAGATTTCTACGACTTAACTGACATGGTTAGAGTCCTCTATGAAAAGAGGAATACTAGATTGGGTGGAGAGAGTTATAAGTCCCCACATGGAGAGGGAAGCTCAGAAGATAAAAAAAATATGAAAATAAGGATTCAAAGGGTAAGTCCACCATCTTCATCATCATCCTCATCATCCTCATCATCTCAAACAACATCATATTCCATTTCCACCACAAAAACAATTCATACTCATTCAAAAAACTCAAAAGAAAAAACTCCCTTACTCAAATTGAACATTAAGTTTGAACTTCCCATGTATAATGGTGAGTTAAATGTAGAAAATTTAGACAATTGGATTCGAAAATTGGAGGTTTATTGCAGAATTCAAAACCTTCAAGAAGATGACATAAAGATCTAGTTGGATTCATTGAGGCTAGAAGGAGCAACACTAGTTTGGTGGGAAGCAAAGACTCAATAGGAAATGTGAATTCATGGTAAGATATCCATTTCTTGGGTTGAATTTGTTTCTCCAATTAAAAGATAGTTTGATCCTTTAGCATATATGCAAAAATCCACTATGAGTTGGCAAAATTTTAGGCAACTCAAGGGCCAAACATTTCAAGACTATATCCAAGAGTTTAGGAAAAGGGCTTTGTTGTTAGGAGTAAACTTGAATTCCAAAGATATTCTGTTGAAATATATTTGGGGTTTACATTCCTACTTAAAACACACTATCCTTATGTTCAATCCAAGCAATTTAGATGAGGTATGTGTGCAAGGCACGCACCTTGAAGCAAGAGGAAAGAACATTCAGGAAGAGGGTAGTAAGAAGAAGCCATTCAAGGGTAAGGAGAAAGACAAGGGTGGAAAATGGAAAGGAAAGAAGAATGCAAGTGTAAAGAAAGAAGGGGAGAAAACTATATGCCAACATTGTTCCAAAACAGGGCATGATGAAATCCACTGTTGGAAATTACATCCCGAACTAAGGCCTAAGAAACAAAACAATAAGGGAAAACAAAAGACAACCACTACTACACAACATGGTCCTCAATCTGATTGTGGTGATGAGACCAAGATTTCATCCATGGTCACAAAATGAAAAGAAGCTATAGAAAGTACTAGTTCCTCACATAGTCACAACAACACTCCAAATGAAGAATCAAGGATAGAATTGTTCCATGTAGGGGTAATTTCAAACCATACAAAGATTGATGCATTATTTGATGGTGGGTCACAGTCGAACTTAATTTCAGAAGACTTGGTCAAAAAGATTAATCTTGAAAATGTACCTCATCATAATCCATATCCCTTGGGTTGGATAGTCAATAATGAAAATTCACAGGTTACAAGGAAATGCTTATTCAGGGTTGCTAGTATTGAAAAATTCATTGATGAAGTTGAGTTAGATGTAGTTCCACTTGAAATCTCGGGAATAATTTTGGGAAGCCCTTATTTGAACGATAGGAAAGCGGTATTTTATCACCATGAGAAAAAATACCAATTTCTCAAAAATGGACTGGAGTATATTGTGAGAGCCCATCACAAAAAGCTAAATATTTCTTTGGTTAATGCAGGGAAGATGAAGAGACCAGTAAATGAAAGTAAAAATTGTGTGCTTCTCATGATCAAGAAAAAGAATGATATTGATTATGAATATTTTGAAGGTTGTGATGATAAGTTAAAATCTGATTTGTTTGATGTGGTAAGAAAGCATGGCAAGATGTTTCAAGAACCAAAGGGGTTACCTCCCAAGAGGGGAATTCAGCATGGGATACAACTGCAGCAAGATGTTCCACTTCCAAACATTGGCATGTATCACATGTCAGTCATGGAGAGTATGCAAATCAAGAAACAAATTCAAGAATTTTTGAACAAAGGTATCATACGCCCATCTACTTTTCCATGTGGTTCACCCATTGTCTTGGCACCAAGGAAGGACAGGACTTGGCGCATGTGTGTGGATTTTCGTGCAGTGAATAAAATAATGACAAATAATCGTTATCCACTTCCAAGAATTGATGATTTGCTTGATCAATTGAGGTATCACTAAGTTATAATTACGAAGTGGTTAACATCAAGTTAGAATAGCTGAAGAGGACATTTGGAAAATTGCATTTAAAACTAAACAAGGATTGTTTGAGTGGCTTGTTATGCCTTTCGGTCTTACAAATGCTCTAGCTACTTTCATGAGAGTTATGAATGATGTATTGAGACCATTTCTAGATGATTTTGTCATTGTTTACTTAGATGATATTCTCATATTCAAGAAATCCATAGATGAAGATGTCATGCATGTGAACAAAGTACTTGATGTCTTGAGAAAAGAACAATTGTTTTTAAATATGTCAAGGTGTGAATTTGGCAAACTTATTTAGTGTATTTGGGACACATTGTTGGAGAATGTGAGCTAAAGATATACCCCTCTAAGGTTGAGTTCATTGTGAATTGGCCCAAGCCCAATATAGTTACAGAGGTAAGAAGTTTTCTAGGGGCAACACAATATTGGAGGAAATATATTGCTAATTTTTCTTCCATTGTAGCTCCACTACATGCATTGACTAGTTTCAAGAAAGTCTTCCATTGGGGATATGTATAGTAAATAGCATTTGATGCTTTAAAATAAAAGATCATTTCAGCACCGGTATTGTCTCTTCCGGATCTTAGACAACCATTTGAGATTCAAATAGATGCTAGTGATTATGCCATGGGAGAAATGCTTACGCAACATGGTAAGCACATTTCATTTCATTCTAAAAAATTTAATGGCGATATGACTAACTATCCCACTTATGAAAAATAACTTTACGCATTGGTACAAAGTGTTAAAAAATGGAAACACTACTTGATGGGGAAAGAGACCATTATCCATACCAACCATCAACCATTGCAGTACTTACAATCACAGTCAAAGTTGCAGCAATCACGACACTTCAAATGGATGGGTTTTCTGAAATAGTTTCATTTGGTTATCAAGTACAAAAAAGGTATCTACAATAAGGTAGTTGATATGCTTTCTAGGCCTATTGTAAATTCATCTATTATACTCAAGCACAATTATTTTTTACATTAAAGTTACATTGAGCAATATGCATATGATAATGACTTTCAAGATGTGTATGTAAGCTCAAGGCAAGGAAACCAAACTGAAGAATTAGATTACCATGTACATAACAATTTGTTGTATCACTTGGGCAAGTTATGTATTCCACGGGGAGAAAGAAACAATATCATAAGGGAGGTGCACACTTCATTGATTTCTGAAAACTTTGGTGTAGCCAAGATAGTAGTGAATCTCCAAAGGTATTTTTACTGGCCACGCATGTTTGATAATGTATCTTGTTTCATTAGAGGATTTTCATTGTGTGCAACAAGTAAGCCTAGCAATAGGAAACTAGGATTGTACACTCCACTTCCGATACCTTCACGTCCATGGGTGAGTATCTCAATGGATTTTGTAGCAGGTATTCCCTTGTCAAGGAAAGGTGATTACTTGTATGTAGTTGTAGACAGGTTCAGCAAGATGTGTATTCTAACACCATGTAAAAACCAAATTACATCTGAAAAAACAACTCATTTTTTCTTTCAAAATATTTGGGTTCATTTTGGTCTTCCTACTTCCATTGTAAGTGATCAAGATTCTCGATTTGTTGGGAATTTTTGGTCAAATTTGTGGGACATGATGGACAATAAGTTGAAGAAGAGTACATCCTTTCATCCACAAACAGATGGACAAACCAAGGTGATCAATGGGACAATCATTCATCTTCCTGGAGGATATTGTAGCAAACATCCCAAGTTGTGGGATGAACAATTGCATTACATACAACAAGAATACAACAGGGAAAAGCATTCTTCCACAAACACATCGTCATTTGAGGCATGTTTTGGGTACTTTCCAAGATCGAAATTGGACTTCATCTTTGAGAAAGATGTCGCCATCGATAGTCAAAGTGACATCGATAAGGCAAGGAAGTTCATTGAGAAAATTTAGTTGATACATCACACAGTACAAGAACAGCTGGACAAGAGTCAAAGTAGCTACAAGGCAAGGCATGACAAACACCGTGTTGCTCATATATTTCAAGTTGGAGAAGAAGTCTAGTTATATATTAGAAAAAAGAGACTTCAAGGGGAAGGTAAAAAGCTGAAGCCAATCCGTTATGGTCCTTTTAAAATTCTGGAAAATATTGGTAACAATGCATTTAAACTATATTTGCCTCCTTATATGCAAATATATTATGTTGTTAATGTTGAGAATTTGAAATTATTTGAGCCTCCTTTGATTGATGATCAAGGAGAGGATGTTTAGCTACCATCAATAGATGATTTCTTTCCAGAATATCTTGATGAACTTCAACAAGATCTCATACTTGACAGAAGAACCAGAACTTCAAAGAGAGGGAATGTCGAATACCTTCAAGTGGGACTGAACAGACAAAATCCTTCTAAGGCCAAATGGATACAAATCAAGAAGGTGAGGGAGTTGTACCCTCACCTGCTAAATAATTGATAGTATATTTTGGGGTCCAAAAGGCTTACAATGGGGAGGAATAATCAGGTGATCAATATTTAGCTCAAAAATCAAAGTGCTCAGAATCTCTCAAAAATTAAATGACCACATCTGTCTCAACGATACAATCCCAAAGCAACTCATTTCACTCAAAATGGAGCTTGTATGAATAAGATATTGCGTTCTGTACGCTTTTCCAAACAAAAGATTTTTTTGCAAAAAAAAGGTACAACCACTGCACATTCAGTAGTCCGTACTACCGAAGTGGCAGGTGACTGGGAAGGTCAAAGGGTTGGTAAAAATCTAATGGATTCTCGCCAAGTGGCACATTGTGGTTGGTCTATAGTGTGATGACTTTGTGATTTCTTATTGGTGGAGGAAGGACCAATAAGGAGGAGACATGTGGCAAGCCTAGAGACTACCATGTGTCCCTCCCCAAAGGCCTAGGTATCAATGGCATGCAATGGTAAAATTTTATGGCAGGTCGGCGGAGTCAAATCCACAACCTCACCCGCGCAGTGCCCGCGACTTACCATTATACCATCGCTTTGTCACTTAATAGACTATGGTTGCAATACATATTTTAAGTTTAACATGTTGGTGGGTAGGGGGAGGAGAGGGCTAGCCCCACCCACTAGCCCCCTCCCATGTGACCATTTTCGAAAACTGGAGGCCAACGCTAATCACAAACCATTGGCATTTACTGCCACCATGTGACCACTACCACGAAGACTAGAGGCCAACGGTTGGCATTAAACGCACTTAATGTGCTAATCACGATTAACCCCTAATCAATCTGAGATTATCCACTAATTAATATGCAATTATCTTGGCAGAATTTTCGGCGGTCCCCTAAATTCGGAGCTAACTCCATATTTAGCAGAGTTAACTAGAGTTCCTCCAGTTTTAGTGGAGAATTTGTAGGAAAAACTATTTTGGTCATAAGTTTTGCAATTTTCGACCAAATTGGGATCAAGAAAAGTCATTCCTAGATGATTTCTGTGTTCTGATAACATTGAAGTAGGTTTCAAGAACAGTAGAGAATTTTAAACAAAACTTTTTCCATTTTGGTCTAATATAGAGGCCCAAGCCATAGAAGCTGAACCAAGGAGATGTAGCCTAGGAGGGGTGAACTCCTTCATCAAAACACTGTGTTAAGTGTTCATTTTGATGGTTTGTTGTACATTTGTTTGTTGTTGTTCGACACTTTACTTACATGCGATTTTTCTCATGAATTTAACAAAAAAGTTGAAGAAAATTACCTATTCATTCACAAACACCATAAAGGAAACCTATGCACATGAAGCAAATGATAAACAGTTGTTTTTTAATTCTGAAGTTGAAATTAGCACAAAAAAACTAACATTCAATAATAGTTCAAATAACTACGCAATCCATCCATAGGCCTTCCTCTAATTTCATGCACCATCGATTTAATTTAGATGATTTTACAACTAATAGTACATTGTCCCTAAACTCTAATCTCAACTAGATCTTCCTCTGAACTAACACACATGAGTTATTTTTGAGTGAATGATCAATTATATGATTGATCACTGCATGTGAATTAAATCCAATTTAATTCACTTGATCACTCACTAGTTCTTCCAACAATTAGAACTAGTTTAATTGAATTTAATTCAGTTACATTGACTTAAATAATTACAACTCAATAATAACTCAACCTGGGCCCCTAAATTTAGGGATCACTCTACATGTCTCTAGACAGACTTCCAACTCAAATTTACTAAGCCAAATAAGTCAACTTAACTTATTTAACTATTGCAAGTTTCTATGAGAATAGAATTACAATTTAATTCCTAATTTAATTCAAGGACAAATTAAATTAGGATTTTCTTGATGCTATTTTAACATTTCTTGTTTCTATTTCCAACACAAACCTCATTCCTTAAGGCCTTATCAATTTAGATAATATATCGTTAATTGGCGGGGAAACAAACATATATGATGCTCATTGCTACCTAGACTTGTTTTAGGTAGAGAAGAAGCTTCAAATAGGTTTTCCCATTCAAATGATATGTTTCGGGTATGTGAACCTGGTCCTCAAGTGTATCACTTCTCCAAGTTTATTTCCTGGTGTGAAATGTCTTATATACAAAGTAGTCAAGCTTTTGTTTCTAGGGATGGTAATATTGTCCTCTAGAATTCATTTGAACATATCCATGACATGTTATGTTTTCCAACTACGAAAAACCCCCATTCACTCACAGACGAAAGTTTAATTTAGTTGTATAGGGAGTTGTCATAAGTTGAAAGAAAACTACATTGGAATCTATGTTACATGCCTATAACCATGTCCCAAAATTAGCCCCAACTTACGAATTAAATATGTTCTCTAAAATTATTCAAGAAATCCTCTCCACCATTGCCTTTGTTTTCATCCTTGATGATATGCATTCTAATGAGGAAAAAGTATTAGGATTTTTCACTACTCTTTCTTCCACAAAAAAGATAAATATAAATTTTGATATTGCTATATATATCTAAAATGCAATCAATTTTCAATTGTATAAATTCAAGGATACAAGATACTTTAGGTATTGAAAATGCAAGTATCTTAGCTACAGTTTACTAGTACCAACACAAGCAATTTAGGGAGGCTATTGAAATCGGGAACCACCCCATGAACCTCAATAGAGATGATGGATTGAAAGTTAGTGAAAAGTGGATCCCCAGTCTCACCTCAAGAGTTCTCCCCAACTAATCCTTCCCTCTCTTCTTTGGTTCTCTTCCTTCCTCTTTAACATTTATCCCTTTCTTGATCTATATTTTTCCTCCCCTTTATTAATAAATATAATACATTATCCATTATTAATATTGATTAATTTCTTTGTCTTAATCATGTATATCAATTATAAAATGTACCATTTTTTTTAGGTTCAGTTGGTGAGACATGTCTCAGGGGATTGAACTTTCGATTACTTGGATAAAGAAGGGCTTGTCAACATTGTTTTTTCCAATTGTGTTGTGACCCACGAACTATAAAAATGTACTATTATTAATTAATATTAAATATTAAATAATAATTCATAGTTACATTCATATTCTTCTCTCTCTCTCTCTCTCTCTCTCTCTTCTCTCTCTCTCGCTATATATATATTATTGATAGAATTAATAATAGTACATTATTACAATATTAGTTATAATAATAACGTACTATTATATTAACTATAATATTATATTATTATACTAAACCCCAAGGGATAGATCAGTTGGTCGAGTTCTTGTTCCTAAGTACCTTGCCTATCGAGAGGTCATGGGGTCAAATCTCCTCGACGCCCTTGGGGTTAGGCTTTGCTAGTTTGGCCGACAGGTAGATCCCTTGAGGTTGATCTACCTAGATTTTCTCGTGGATGTAGTAGCCACTCAATGTCCGGGAACCACCTTAAAAAAAGGAATTATAATATTATATTATTAGTAATTAATTATTAATATTAAATATTAATAAGCAATTAACAATCTTTTCATGTTCCTCACATACATATACATTAACATATATAATACAAGGTTGCTTGAGTGAGAGTGAGAGCGCTCCCTGCAATAGATCTACTCCTCTTTTTGTCTCGCAAATTTGATTCAATGACCCCTTCATAGGCCTATCCAGGAGGGGATATTCCTCCACCTCCAAAACAACCTCCTGGTCCAGTTGTTGTCACCTTCAAGAGGCTCATCAGCTCTCTCGGGCCCCCATGGGAGTGCCCTTCAGTTTCCAAATTTGTCAAGAAGCTCGACTAGATTCTTGAGATTGAACTTCCTCCCTCAGTCCCACGTAAGGCAGCTCTTTCACTTTTTGAACAAGGGTTGGTTGATTAGTTCATGAGTCTTTGGCCCTCCCAAAAAATAGTTCAGAAATGGATCAAGCATAACTGGGCTTCGAAGACCCAAGGACAAATATCAGTGCACTTCTACAGCAGAGGGTATTTCACCTTCTATTTCATATCCAAAGAAGGATGAGAAATGATCTTCAAGAACATTCCATACTTTATGGACACGCAAGGCTTCTACCTAAATCTATGGACACCTAATTTTTACCTAGAAATAGACATTCCAAGCGTAATTCTAGTCTGGGTCCTTCTTCCACACCTCCCTCTGCACTGTTGGGAAGATGATTCAGTAAGAGATATCAACAATGCAATCAGAAAATATATATAAAAAAAAGTGATCCCAAGGAAAACCTGCATGCATGTGCTCGGATCTATGTGGAAGTCGACCTCGGCAAAGGGCTTCCAAAAGTAGTAAAGATCCAAATAAACAACTAGACACACATCCAACCCCTTGACTACGAGAAACTCCCCTTTAAATTTAAGGTATGCCATGAATATGATTATTTTGAAAATAGATGTTCAAAACAACCAGTAGAATAATCTCAAAGGAATCTAGAGGCACAATGGGAGATTGTGAAATGTAGGAATTTGGGAAACTCCAGCAAACCCTCCATGAATATAGAGCACCATAATTTAGGTCATTCCCTATCAGATCCCCCTCTCTCCATACCCAATCCCCTTCCACATAGTGGATCCTCAATCCCACCCTCCACAAACCCATTTGACATCCTAGATAACCTTCTCCCTGAACCTAATCTATAAGACTCCCTCATTATCCCCCAAAATCTCAAAGAGGGAGAGACCCATCTATCCAAGGTTGTCCCTTCATTCATTTAGCCTGCAGATTTGAACTAGCCCCCCATTTCCTCTTCCCCCCTGATTCCCAACCCTCCTTCCTCTTCTTTACTTAGTCACAGGCCCTCCAATGCCCACCCTGAATCTCCTCCATCTTCCTCAAACCCCCCTCCGTAATCTTTTATAAGGATCCTAACCATAAACAAAAATAAATATGGATGGAAATCAAATAATGGAATAAGAGGCGAAGCAACACAAAAATACATGGCACTAGGATTTCAACAACCAATTGATTCATACCTAGATAAGGGATAAACAATGAAGGATAAGCAACCCCGGGCAGGGAGAGGTAAGGGCCTTGTCACCTCTTCTCAGGGTGATTAATGAATTTAATCTCCTAGAAAAGCAAAGGCCTAGATCACGCCTCCAAAATAAATGCAGTCAAAGACCTTATCAGATCAGAAAGCTCGACAATCATTTTACTCCATGAGACTAAATTGAGTGACGAAGAAATGGCAACAATAATTAAAAGAACCAAGAACTTCTCAGAAGAAACAATAAGATCCTAAGGAGGATCAGGAGGTTTGTTGGGCCACCAAATTAGCATACATTTTCACTCCATTTCACCTTTATCCTCATTTTGTCACCTCATTTCATCACATTATCATTACATAACCCTATATTTCCATTACCATATGGGTTTATATTTTCATTTTCCAAAGTTATTAATTTCAAGTATTTAAAGTGAATTTTTTATTACAAGTTAGAAAAATAACATGTATTTGCATATACCTAAAGGTGGAATAAGTTTGGTGACATGTGTAGGTGATTTGGAAGGTTCCAAGATACTCTTATGTGGCCTCCAAGACTCAAATTCGAATTCTCTTGAAGATTTGAAGGAGATTTGGGATGGGGTCAAGCATATCTCATGGAGAAAAATCATGGATAAAGGAATATGTGTCTCATATTGGTTGTAACCATATGAGGGATTAATAGATCCATATTAATGAGTTAGTTGCTTAAATTTTTGTATAAATAGGAGCACCTCCTCCATTTCAAAAGGAGGACTCTTGGAGCATGTATCCAACTTATGATGGAATAGAATAAAGCTTCATTTTACATAAATTTCCATTATATAGTTTTAGATATAAATTGTCTTCATGTAGTATATGGAATAGCTTGTCACTTTGTTCTTAAAAGAATTGAGCTCACTCTAAAAGGATCAAAGAAACATTTTATTTCATAATAGATCTTATTTCATTTAATTGCCTAGATGTTTGAGGATTTGTTTATGATTGATGAATGAGTTTTAAATTAAAATCTTATTAGCATATGAGGGGACAACCAAGGGTCTAAGTTAGGCTCTCTCTCTATGTGATTTGCATGATAAATTGAAATTCATTCTTTTACTTTTAAGTTTCAAGTTATTTCATTTCTTATGCTTATGAATGAATATTAGTTTAGTTTGGATCATATACGAGGGGACAATCAAGGGACTAAGTTAGTCTGTCTCTATATTTGAATCTGAACAACAATTAAAATTCATTTTCTTGTCTTTATTTCAAGTTTCTGATTTTATGTAATCAATGATTTATTTTCAATATATAATACTGTAGGGAAGGACAACTAGGACCTCCTCAATTAGGAGCCTTTTCCCTTGCATATTATATTGAATCAAAAATCATTTAGTTAGACATAAATTTAGTTGCCTACTCCTACATATATTTTGTTGGCATCATCACAAGCTTACGAGTATCCCTGGTTGATAATTTAATGAAAGTAATTTAAGCAATTAAATTGTCCAACATTTTGGCGCTGTTTCCGGGGATGGTGCTAAGGGATTAGGCATTAGGAATTTAATTCAGTAGCAATATTTTTCTTTGGAAAAACTAACTCATGTTGAAAGGATGACTTGGTGACAGCAAGATCTTAGTAACATGGGGAAGTATACATAGTGGTTAGCTTTGAATCTCATTTTTAGCTGCATATATAAATCATGATAAATAGGATGCATATATTTCAATCAATATTTTCACTACAAGGGTGTTGAACTAATCCATCCATTTATGGACAGGAGATCTAGAATAATGTTCAAGAATTTGGAGGAGAGTCAAGAGAATGAGGACTACTTTGAAGATTGGTTTCAAAAGGTGACTAGGCCACATCATTCATCCATTCTTCAACGAATCCTAACATTTAATCCAAATGTTCAATTGATCTCTCATATCCTTGTAAACATTCACGTATATTTTTCACATTTGGATATGAGCATACTAGATATTTTGATCTGTAAATGGCTTCATTGGAAATACTCCTACATTTGAAAATAAAAATAAAAATCTCTTTCTCAAAAGGGAGTAGGATAGAATAGGAAAATAAAACCAAGCTTGGAAAGTTTTTTTTTAATTTTTTGATTTTAAAATTTGATTTCATTTTCTTGGAAATTTTGGTGGTGCAGTAAGAGCCACCTCATTCACTAACCATTGGCAGGAAGATCTACAATCAAAGGGATATTTATGAAGAAGGAAAACAAATGGAGTTTAAAAAATTAAAATTTGAGGTTTGAAATCAAATTCTTCTTATATTTCTTTTCAAATTTCAAATTTCAATTACATAAAGAATTCATAAGTATGCTCTCCTCCTACACTTTGTGTGATCTGGAGGAATCAGAAAAAAAGATTTCATGTTAGTATATCTTTTATTACAAAAAAAAAAAAAAAAAAATTCATTGTTTGTTTTCTAAAAAATAATAAAATAAATAAAACACAAAAACGAAAATCAGAATAAAAGTAAACAAATAAAAATTCATGGAAGCCAAGGAAACAAATTTCTGCAAATGTTATGTGTCATTTTGAAAAAAATGAAAGATAACTGTGCATTGTCTTAATTTAAAAAAGAAAAAAAAACGAATTTCATCCGGCAGTTAACTGAACAGAGGCCAAATTCGCAGAGATTAAAACCGTCATTTTTAAAATGAAATTTGTGACCAAATGAAAACGAATCTAAAAAATCTAAAACATGGGTTTTTCTCAAAATGGAGTGAATTATATTACTCTCGAAATATTTTCACAAAATTTGTAACCATTTGAGAGATTTTCAGGGTTCTCTGGAGTGTTATTTTTGAGTTTGCGCGGAAAAAAAAAAAAAAAAAAAAAAAAAAAAAAAAAAAAAAAAAAAAAAAAAAAAAAAGAAGAAAAAAGAAGAAGAAGAAGTTTTTCAATTAAATGCAGCCAGCAGCCAAGGCCATGACCATCCATTGGCTCAGCCACAGAGCTATGGCCAGCCACTAGTAGTGGTTGCCAAGCTGTAAAGAAAAAAATCAATCAATAAATTTTAAAAATTGAAAAAAATTTAATAACTAAATAACAAAAAATTAATTATAACAAAAATTCTTACTACAAAGATAAGATTTTCTCTATGCTTACAACCTGCAACAAAAAATATATAAAAAAATCAGAAACATTTCCCAAGCTTTTATAGAATAAAAATTGGTTAAAGAATCCACTTTTTAGGCAAAAAGGATGAGTTCAAAATATATGAAAAATAATCTGGCAAATATTTTAAAATTCCATTTTCCTAAAAATCTTGGAAATAATGAATTCAAAAGATATGAAAAATAATTTGGCAAATATTTTGGAATTTCATGTTCCTAAGAATTTTGGAAAAGATGAATTCAAAAGATATGAAAAATGATTTAACAAATATTTTTGAATCATATTTCCTAAAAATCTTGGATTTAGATGGGCCACTTGTCAAGTTGTTGTTTCAATTTTTATTTTAGAATAATTAAAATATCGAAAATTCCATTAAATTCATAATTGTGACTTGTGATTTATTGGTAAGTCATTCAAATTACATAATGGAGGACATGAGTTCAAACATTGTAGGGATTGATATTTGTTAATTACTCTTCAATTTTGACACAACATTAATTAAAAATCAATTTTTCCACCACATGGCAACACAACATTGACCAATATTGCACATTCACTACCACATCATTAGTCAACATGTCACATCATCAATTTGCCAGCTCATTTTTCAACACTAAAAATGGATCAAGAAGAAGAACGATAAGAGTGCTTCATCTATAGGATTATTGGTTTACAAATTGCCTTGAAGAGAATCCTATAGGTGGAAGATTGAATCCTGTATACATGCATTTTCATTTCATAAAGTATTTTTATATGATCATGTTTCTTTGAGTCTTATAAGTACAAAAGCCAATGACATCACAAACTGGAAAATTTTATGTCATGGCTCAACCAAAGAAGATAGATAATATTTTTAGATGCAAGCAGGACACAATCCTGCAACTAAGAAACCTTATGACAATCTTCAATGTTTCACCCAAATTTCAAATAAGCACGACTTTCTCATACGAAATCAGATTTCAACGATTGAAGCGTTATTGGAAATATCTCGAAGAGATCTACACAATGAGAAAGTTTTCAAAATAGTTTGAGACAATTCAAGAATGAAGAAATTCCTGACAAGACATAACAGGTAAAATGAGGCACTAGTTTTGAGACAGGTAAAAATTCTTTTGGTTTTTCTTTCAAGAATTTGTTTCATTAGTACCAATTCTCAGTTTATTTTTGTAAATGTCATAAAAAGAGAGATTGATCACCTCTATACTATGATAAACTTACATTTCATTGCAGAAAAAGTACTAAGTTTTTGCAGGTTTGAGGAAGATAAACAAAAGACCACAAGCAAACAGTGTCTTTTAAAAACCCCATTTCAAGCATGAGGACATGCTTTTGGATAAGCCAAGGGGGAGAATGTCATCATATCCATCATATCAGCCTCTCAAAGATGACATTTCTTTCACAAGAAAATGATTAAAGCAGCAACAAAGATGAGACATCAATGCATGAGCACAAGATGTCAAATTAGATACATCACTTGCAAGCCTTTCAGATGCCAGTGTCTTCGTTGCATCCATGCTTCCTCAGTTAATAAAAATTCGCCTCATTTCCCTTTACATTCACCATTATATTTCTACTATTTTCAGTAAATAAAAACTTCATTGCATTCCCACTTCTTTAGTTAATAAATTTTCCATTCAATTTTCCTTTTCATGTTTTCAAATAAAACCTTAATCCATTGTTCATTTTCCTTCATAGCCATTTTCCTGCCTCACCTGTAACCCATGAATAAAGTCATTCAACTCCCTTACAAAGTTGAGTCACCCCATTTTCCTTTTCTTCTAAATAAACCCTACTTCAATGCAAATTTTCCATCTATGGTCCTTCAAAATCATTATTTAATACTCGTGTTAGATGATGGAGGATTCCTTAAGGCCTCCTTTGTAACAAGTCTTGGCCTATCGACATCAACACATTATCTAAGTTCAAGGATAGAGTTCTTAGTAGTACCTTGAGGCTTGTATGCCTTAATGATAGGCTCTCTCGCTAGCAATCATGGGAATACACCAATGTCCCTTGATCGTTGGATCTTGCAATTGGCTCGACATTAGCTCATCTATTCACACTTCGCAAAATGTACTTAGGTACCTTGGCACTCATTGACATTAATGGTGAGTTTACCTCGCATTGGTTAACGACATTCATCAATGGTCGGTAATCCAATGACTTCTTTCCATGTTTGACATTGACACATTTATTCACATGGAAAGAATTGTGCCACGATATGGAACGACATGAAGAGTATATGGTTAATTAGCAGATTCAACAATAATAAAGGATCCACATTTATGACTTCATCCATCATGTTTGCAACCAAGACACAGATCACATTATTGTATTCTCCATTCCATGATTCAGCGGCAGGAGCTACACTTTTCTACATATACACAATTTGTTCACTTAGGTAAGTAAACGTATGTTCTTTTCTAGCTTTTTATCATACAATTCCTTTAATACTAAAATTATAATTTTTGGAAAATGTTTCACCATGTTCATTCACATTCACATTCACCATGTTTATATTCACATTCATACTCCATTATCACCTTCCATGTGTCATATATGTCCTTTCTACACATATCATCCTAACCAACATACTTTCTCCAAACAATTACTATTACATTATGATTCAAACGTTACATGTTTTGCAAATAATGATTGAAGAATCAATGGTTGATTAAATGTTTTCAAAGTCTTTTGATGCAACATAAAAACAGTGAAAGTATTGTTACACAAGAACCAATACTAATTAAATTTTGGTTGTCACACAAGAACCAACTAAAATAATATGTTGCAATCAAATATTTTTCAAGAAAGAAGACTTTGCAAAAAGGAAGAAAGTTGTCAAAAAGAAAATCATGTGAAGTTAAAAAAATCAATATCAGCCAAAGTTCATGTAAAAGAAAGACAATTTAAAAGATCAAAGCATGATCAATGTAATAGATTGCATGAGGACATGCAATAACTTAAGTTGGGGGGTATGTTGGGCCACCAAATTAGCATACATTTTCACTCCATTTTCACCTTTATCCTCATTTTGTCACGTCATTTCATCACATTATCATTACATAACCCTATATTTCCATTACCATATGGGTTTATATTTTCATTTTCCAAAGTTATTAATTTCAAGTATTTAAACTGAATTTTTGATTAGAAGTTAGAAAAATAACATGTATTTGGTTATACCTAAAGGTGGAATGAGTTTGGTGACATGTGTAGGTGATTTGGAAGGTTCCAAGATACTCTTATGTGGCCTCCAAGACTCAAATTCGAGTTCTCTTGAAGATTTGAAGGAGATTTGGGATAGGGGTCAAGCATATCTCATGGAGAAAAATCATGGATAAAGGAATATGTGTCTCATATTGGTTGTAACCATATGAGGGATTAATGGATCCCCATTAATGAGTTAGTTGCTTAAATTTTTGTATAAATAGGAGCATATCCTCCATTCCAAAAGGAGGACTCTTGGGAGCATGTATCCAACTTATGATGGAATAGAATAAAGCTTCATTTTACATAAATTTCCATTCTATAGTTTTAGATATAAATTTTCTTAATGTTGTATATGGAATAGCTTGTCACTTTGTTCTTAAGAGAATTGAACTCACTCTAAAAGGATCAAAGAAACATTTTATTTCATAATAGATCTTATTTCATTTAGTTGCCTAGATGTTTGAGGATTTTTTTATGATTGATGAATGAGTTTTAAATTAAAATCTTATCAGCATATGAGGGGACAACCAAGGGTCTAAGTTAGGATCTCTCTCTCTTTGATTTGCATGATAAATTGAAATTCGTTCTTTTGCTTTTAAGTTTCAAGTTATTTCATTTCTTATGCTTATGAATGAATCTTAGTTTAGTTTGGATCATATATGAGGGACAATCAAGGGACTAAGTTAGTCTCTCTCTCTATTTGAATCTAAACAACAATTAAAATTCATTCTCTTGTCTTTATTTCAAGTTTCTGATTTTATGTAATCAATGATTTCTTTTCAATATATAATACTATAGGGAAGGATAACCAGGACCTCCTCAATTAGGAGCCTCTTCCCTTGTATATTATATTGAATCAAAAATCATTTAGTTAGACATAAAGTTAGTTGCCTACTCCTGCATATATTTTGTTGGCATCATCACAAGCTTATGATTATCCCTGGTTGATAATTTAATGAAAGCAATTTAAGCAATTAAATTGCCCAACATTTTGGTGTCGTTGCCGGGGATGGTGCTAAGGGATATGCATTAGGAATTTAATTCAGTAGCAATATTTTTCTTTGGAAAAACTAACTCATGTTGAAAGGATGACTTGGTGACAACAAGATCTTAGTAACATGGGGAAGTATACATAGTGGTTAGCTTTGAATCTCATTTTTAGCTGCATATATAAATCATGATAAATAGGATGCATATATTTCAATCAATATTTTCACTATAAGGGTGTTGAACTAATCCATCCATTTATGGACAGGAGATCTAGAATAATGTTCAAGCATTTGGAGGAGAGTCAAGAGAATGAGGACTACTTTGAAGATTGGTTTCAAAAGGTGACTAGGCCACATCATTCATCCATTCTTCAACGAATCCTAGCATTTAATCCAAATGTGCAATTGATCTCTCATATCCTTGTAAACATTCAGGTATATTTTTCACATTTGGATATAAGCATACTAGATATTTTGATCTGTAAATGACTTCATTGGAAATACTCCTACATTTGAAAATAAAAATAAAAATCTCTTTCTCAAAAGGGAATAGGATAGTATAGGAAAATAAAACCAAGCTTGGAAAGTTTTTTTTTAAATTTTTTTGATTTTAAAATTTGATTTCATTTTCTTGGAAATTTTGGTGGTGCAGTAAGAGCCACCTCATTCACTAACCATTGGCAGGAAGATCTACAATCAAATGGATATTTGTGAAGAAGGAAAACAAGTGGAGTTTAGAAAATTAAAATTTGAGGTTTGAAATCAAAGTATTCTTATATTTCTTTTCAAATTTCAGATTTCAATTACATAAAGAATTCATAAGTATGCTCTCTTCTTGCGCTTTGTGTGATCTTGATCTTATAATCACCTTATGAGTGACATCAGTTTAAGGTTTATTAAACAAAAGGTATTACAGACGCATGTGCCTGTGTGTGTTCTGTGTTATTTAAGCAACGAATTGATCAGATTGCCAATACACAGACATTTAAATGGAAAGACAACAGAGAGATACAGTGAGCAACCACAAAGACACAAACAATTTTAATAAGGAGTTCACCCTATTTTCCAGGGCTACGTCTCCGGTCCAGCTTTCAGTGGTGGCCTTGTTTTATTACGTCTTTAAGCAGTGAATTACAATGCAGGGACTCGATGGGAGTTCTCCTGAAGCAGGTTTGCTTGGCAGGGTGATTCCTGGATTTCCCAGGCCACTGGAGTGCACAAACTCTTCTTCCTCCTACCAGCTCTAGGACCTTCAGGTCTACAATGGACAGAGTCAAATATGATGCTCAGTCTGGATAGGTTCCTCTATGGGATGGCTTGAATCTTCAAGCTCTGGTGCTCGATGTTGCCATTGGTCAACTCAGCCCTCTATCTTTTCTGCTCTATTTGTTGTTCTCTGTGTTCAGCTCTCTCTAGGTTCACTATTCCACCTTTGTCATCTCTCGACTCTCTCTCTCTGTCTACTTCCACTTGATTCGACTATCTCTATTCATGGCTTTTAGCCATTCGTCCCCATGCTCGTTCGGTTCCTCTTTCGCCTCTATCAATTCACCTTCTGCAGCTGCGCTGGGAGTTCCCTGTTCGGCATCATTATGAACGCTCAGGGAGTGGCCACGTTTCCCCATCTGAAGAGCTCTAGCCTGCTCGTCAGTTCGTTTCTTCAGTTATGTCATGGATACGTTCTTCCTCCACTGTGGCAGTCAAACGGACCTCAAATCTTTACAAACGTAGCTTTATCCTTCGTCGATTTTTCTTCCTCCATCGGGCGCAATCTCAGTCATCTGATCTGGGTCCCCCAGATCCAAAGTCATCCGCACGTCCCGCGCAGTTGACCTGCTCGACCGATAACGCGTGATCAACGACGGTTTTCTCTCACCTCCATCGCCACGTGTCGACCATTAAGTGGGATCGCTCCACTTTCTTCAAAACTTTTACCGTTTAAGGACACCCCGATCAATACCGCCAATTTCCAGAGCGCGGGTCCTGCCTTGTACGATTAGCGTTTTTTGCCTTTCCCGCCCGCGATTCTCCAATTCGCCATGCATCCAAGTGCTCGGGCTTCCCCCATTTCGACCCTGTTCACCCATCGATGCGCATCACGCATCAAAAATCACATCCTTTTCCCAATCTAGTGCTCCCAGGGGCTACTTTGACCTCCTACACAGTCTCCATGGGCCTCGGTCAGCGCATTTTGACTGAGGTCCTCGTCGTTCCACGCTGGCTGCCATTGCCACTGGTTCAGAGTGTTTTTGATCGCTATTTTTGGAACTTTTAGAGATTCGTCCCAAATTGATACAGTCATGGTTCTTTGCCAGTCTCTGATGGATTCAATTTGGATCAGATCTGGAGGATCAGAAAAAGGATTTCATGTTAGTATATCTTTTATTACAAAAAAAAAATAAAAAAATCATTGTTTGTTTTTTAAAAAATAATAAAAATAAATAAAAACACAAAAACGAAAATGGGAATGAAAGTAAACAAATAAAAACTCATGGAAGCCAAGGAAATAAATTGTTGCAAATGTTATGTGTGATTTTGAAAAAATGAAAGATAACTATGCATTTCCCTGATTTAAAAAAGAAGAAAAACAAATTTCACCCGGCAATTAACTGAACAGAGGCCAAATTCGCAGAGATTAAAAACATCATTTTTAAAATGAATTTTGTGACCAAATGAAAACGAATTTGAAAAATCTAAAACATGGGTTTTTCTCAGAATGGAGTGAATTATGTTAAGCGTGAAATATTTTCACAAAATTCGTAACCATTTGAGAGATTGTCATGGTTCTCTGGAGTGTTATTTTTGAGGTTGCGTGAAAAAAACGGTTTTTCAATTAAATGCAGCCATCAGCCAAGGCCATGGCCATCCATTGGCTCAGCCACAGAGCTATGGCCAGCCACTCAGTAGTGTTTCCAAGCTGCAGAGAAAAAAAATCAATCAATAAATTGAAAAAAATTGAAAAGATTAATAACTAATCATCAATCACAAACAAATCTTCAAACCCATTCATCAATCACAAACAAATCTTCAAACATCTAGGCAATTAAATGAAATAAGATCTATTATGAAATAAAATGTTTCTTTGATCCTTTTAAAGTGAGCTCAATTATCTTAAGAACAAAGTGACAAGCTATTCCATATACTACATTAAGACAATTTATATCTAAAACTATAGAATGGAAATTTATGTAAAATGAAGCTTTATTCTATTCCATCATAAGTTGGATACATGCTCCAAGACTTTGATGGCTTATGTATATAACTTTTGTATAATTTTATGCTGAAACACTTTGGAGTTTGAAGCTAATTTAATAATTTCAACCTAGATAACCATCTCTCTGAACCTAATCTATAAGACTCCCTCATTATCCCCCAAAATATCAAAGAGGGCGAGACCCATCAATCCAATGTTGTCCCTTCATTCATTTAGCTTGCAGATTTGAACTAGCCCCCCATTTCCTCTTCCCCCCTGATTCCCAACCCTCCTTCCTCTTCTTTACTTAATCACAGACCCTCCAATGCCCACCCTGAATCTCCTCCATCTTCCTCAAACCCCCCTCCATAATCTTTTATAAGGATCCTAACCATAAACAAAAATAAATATGGATGGAAATCAAATAAGGAAATAAGAGACGAAGCAACGCAAAAATACATGGCACTAGGATTTAAACAACCAATGGATTCATACCTAGATAAGGGAACAACAATGAAGGATAAGCAACCCCAATCAGGGAGAGGTAAGGGCCTTGTCACCTCTTCTCAGGGTGATTAATGAATTTGATCTCTTGGAAAAGAAAAGGCCTAGATCACGCCTCCAAAATAAATGCAATCAAATACCTTATCAGATTAGAAAGCTCGACAATAATTTTACTCCACGAGACTAAATTGAGTGACGAAGAAATGGCAACAATAATTAAAAGAACCAAGAACTTCTCAGAAGAAACAATAAGATCCTAAGGAGGATCAGGAGGTTTATGCACAATCTAGAATTAGACAACCATGGATATAAAAAAAGTCTATAAGGATCAACACTAGATCAAGATTGATATTCAAAGCAAGGAGACAAGGAAAAATTTCATAGTGTACAAAGTCTACGCCCGAACTACAAGGATAAAGAATAGTGTTGGCAATCATTTACAACCAAACTATCAAAAGAATAAAGTCAAAATATCATAATAGGAGGAGACTTTAACTTATTCATGAAACCGATCAAAGAAGAGATACGCTCAAATCAATCATTACAGAGCATATTCTAATGGATATCATTCCAAAGAATGGAAAATTCACTTGGAACAACAGAAAGATAGGACCAGGAAATATCAAGGAAAGGTTGGATTGCTTTCTAATCCATGTAAGTTTCATAGCTAGGAATGGAATGGCTTGTTCAAAAATTATACCAATATCAACATCAGACCACATGCCCATCACCTTATTTATGGGTGAAAGTGCAAATTTGGCACCCCTCCCTTTCTGTTATAATTCCCAATAGTCTACAATCGATGAGGTCAAGAATCTCATTCAGACCACATGGAATACTATATTGAATGGATATTCTATATTCATATGGGAAACCAAATTAAAGCTCAATAGAGCAACTCTTAAATAATTGGTAAAAGTAAGCTACAGAGAGGCAGTGCAGGAGAGAATGGAGTTGCAAAAAGAGCTTGAAATATTATAGGAAAGATTGGAGAGTAAAGAAGAAAATTTAGAACTACAGAGTAAAGAAAAAGAGATATGTTGGAGGTTGTACCAAATTAAGAGAAAAGAGGAAGAGAGTTGGAGGATTAAATCTAGAAGCTTGTGTTTACAGGTTCTCAACACAAATACAAGCTTATTTCATAGTCAAACCAAAGCAAGAAGAAAAAAAGAGAGTAGAGGAGCTAATTGGTGAGGGAAACATCACCATTGAAGGGAAAGAGGCAATAAAAAGGAAGATCATCAACTCTTCAAAAGAATCCTATCAACATATCTAGAACCAAAAAAATATGAAGACCTTCTCAGAACAATACCCAAACTAGTAACAGAGGAATAAAATGCAGCCTTGACCAAGATAGTGGATGAAGAGAAACTACAAAGGGCCATTTGGAGCATGCACCCAGTCAAAGCGTCAGGACCGAATGGATTTTCCATAGCCTTCTATCGCAACCACTGGGAGATCATTAAAAAGTATCTACTGGAGATGATATGATGGAGTTAAACCAAATGAAAAATTGGAGGAAATACTAATCCACATGTCTTGCTTTCATAACTAAAGAATATAGACCCTTTTCCCTTAATCATTTACACCCCATATCTTTATGTAATTCATCTAATAAAATCAGAACCAAGATTCTTGCAAAGTACCTTAAAATACTTCTCCCCAAGTTGATTTCTGAAAACCATAGTGGTTTCATCAACAACAAGTAGATGATGGACAATATCCTTCTAGTACAAGAAGCCATCTAGTCTAGTATTTCTTGTAACGAGCAAGGCTTCATCCTCAAGCTCAACATGGCTAATTACTTCTATAGGGTCAAACAATCCTTCCTCCTTTCTATCATGGATTAATTCAGTTTTTCCAAGGAATTCATTAGCTTCATTAAGGCCTACATTCATAAGCCATCGATATCTCACCTAGTAAATGGAAGGCTTAGATATTTTTTTCAGAGTTTTATAGAACTTACACAAGGATGCCCAATCTCCCCACTCATCTACATAATCATGGCTAAATCCCTTAGCAGGAGGCTAGAGAAAGATAGATAAAGAGATCTTATCATAAGAGTTCAGTACAACAAAGGAACAAAAAACATGAATCACTCCCAATTCGTTGACGATACCTTTCTTATAGGAGGAGCATCCCCCATAGTGGCGAAAATATTTAAGTTCATCCTGAATCAATTATTGGAGGCATCGGTAGGACTCTTCCACAGTCTAAAAAGTTGCATATATGGATGGAACACCCCCCATATAGCTCTTCAACTCATCTTACAAGTATTTGGAGTTCCTTGTAAAATAGTTTAGACTCACTTCAAATATTTTGGTATGCCCATCTCCAAGCAAGCAGTGAAAACTAAAACTTGGATAGAAGTCATAGACAAAATGAAAAGGAAAGTATAAAATCTAGAATTTACTTGCTCAACCTAGCAGGTAGAGTCATTGCAATCAAGTTTGTTCTTTCATCTCTCCAATAGTATCAATTCACAAGTATACAAGCCCCAACAAGTATCCAAAAGCACCTAGAGAGCACCATCATAAAATTCCTATGGTGGGGAGGAAAAACATAAACTAAAAAATCTAGCCTAATCAGTTGGAATAAAGTTATAGCACCATACAAGAGAGGAGGAATAGCCATCAAAAACCCTGGATTGACAAATCTAGCTATGGGGAAAAAGTTACATGGAGACTAATAGCAAAAGGATCAACATGGTGGAAGAAATTATTAGAAGAGAAGTGAACGACCTCCAAATGACAACATATCCTCCAAAATCAAATTCCTTCCAGACCTTGCTCACAAATCTGGAAATTGTGCAAGAAAACCCCTCCCCTCATTCAAGCCCATACCTTCAAAATCCTGGGGGGACAAGACATTGATCTATGGGAATAAAGCATCATGGGCAAGCCCAAAATCTACTCCACCCTTGAAATACAACAAATCGGGAACTAGGTTGTAGGAAAGGGTATCACTAAACTGGACCACCTCTCAGAGTGGCACCATTATAACAATTCTTGGAAAGGTTGGAAAACTCTCATCATCCCATCAGAGCTTCAACAACAATGTCACCTCATATTTCAACACCTAAAAATCAAAGCACCAATACATCCATAGGACAACTTTAAATTAAATTTAATAGGGGGTTATTCACAATCAAGAGCGCCTATAAACCACTCCAAGAATACCAGAAGACTCAACCCCTATGGCCCTCTTGGAAACTAGTTTGGAAATCTGAAAATCTCCCAAAAATAAAACTTGCCATTTGGACCCTCCTTATAGGGAAGATCCTAACTACTGACAACCTTAATAAATGTAGCATTCAGGGGCCATTCATCTGCCGATTATGTCTGAAAGCAAAGGAGACCATCCAACACCTGTTTATTCCATGCTCTTTCTCCTAAAGTTATTGGAAAGTTATGTACTTGCCCCTACCTATCCAAGTATATTATGAGAGGTTCATTATATATAATTATTTAATATAGTGGAACTCGAGCTACCCCTACTCCCTCAAAAACAAGAACCTTATCAAGTTCTTTTGGACTAATATTCATGCATACCTATGTTTGTAGATTTGGCTCGCCTATAACAAATACATAATCCAAAACAAAAAACCATTGCTAAGGAAGATCATAACCAAATCCTGGGACCTCTTAAATGAAACAATATTCTCGAAAGGTAACAACAAGCTTGGCCAGCAAAGGCTACAAGTGGAAGAAGCGATGTGGTTCCAATTCATCATGGAAAAAATCCCTCGTAGAACACCTGCCCCTTAGAGAATCTAGTCCACTCTACCCAACTAGAAAATCAAGTTAAAGGACAAGGAGTTTGAAAGTTGTTTAAAAGAACAAAGGTGTACATGCCTCTTCTTCGATGGGGCCTCCAAACATAACCCAAGAAGAGCAGGTGTGGGGGGGATAATATTAGATCGTGAAGGGAAAGAATTAGTGTCCTATGAATTAGGACGGGGAAGGGACTCAAATAATAGGGCTGAAGCATATGGACTCCTCATGTGTGTCAAAATTATTCATTAGCTCAACCTCATGTCACCCATCATAATAGGTGATTCATATCTTCTCATACAACAATTGATCAATGGTACCATGCCCCAAAACATCAATCTCAAACAAATCATGATCTGGATCGAGCACCACTTGAACTCTCTTGAGAAGGTCTCCTTCTTCCACATCCTCAAGGAGAACAACGCTCAAGCCAATCTACAAGAAAACAGAGTGTGTTGGCTTCCACATCATGATCTGGATCAAGCACCACTTGAACTCTCTTAAGAAGTTCTCCTTCTTCCACATCCTCAAGGAGAACAAAACTCAAGCCAATCTGCAAGAAAATAGAGCCTGTTGGCTTCCATAGGGTTAAGTTCAAGTTAGAATCAATGTAGAGGTTAGTGTCATACATATCCCTTAACAGGATCTCCATCATGCGTAATCATGGCAACTAAAATATTTCTTTTATAATTTGCAACATAGATCCTCTTCTTCGATGGTGTACTCCAGTCAAATAATCTAATGCCTATAAGATCCGCTCAAATCGCATCAATCCAAAGCCTTTGACTACAGTTGTCCCAATATGACAATTATCCTTCACCTCAGACCTCTCTCCTTGTTAAATTCATACCTCGACCACCACGTCGATTCAAAAAATGATCCTCTCCACTCCTCTATTCCCTTTAATCCATTTCCTTACTCCTTACCTGCCCCACTATGGCTTCAAGCGTTCCTTACACACAGTGTGCATCTCTCAAACATGAAACGGAGCAGCTCAAGAAGCTCCAGAACCAATGGAATGAAAGAAATAAAGTTGAGCATGGGTTCTTGTATGCAGTGACAACACCACTCAGATATGCGTTCACCAAATCATAACAACGTTGTTCCCACATCGAACACAAAGTTGGAATGATGGAATATTGGCTTTCTTTCCTAGAGAAAAAGGAAATGGAGACCTCGGGATCCAACAACTGCAATGGCACCTTCCTACATGCATAATAACACTCCATTAAGCAGGATCAACAAGGGTGACCTTCGTGTTAGTTGTATGTCACGCTAGCAGTTCACCATCATTGTATAAAAACCATGAAGTGCAAATTTAGATTTTTATGTTATCAAATTTTCATAGTTTATGCAATAAGAGCAATAGGTTACGTCAGTTTTTGGCCTCAATATGTAATAAAAATCAACAATAGGTAGGAAATATATAGTTTATATGTTAACTCATATTTGTGTGAAGCATTGTACCTCGGGTGTTAGCCTTTTTTTTTGGAATGAAATATGAAAATCGATCTTGTGGGTATATATATAATATATAAATATATAATATATATATATTAATAATACTATATAAAATAATTAAATAATGCATTATTATATACTACTTATAAATGTTACATTATTATTTATTGCTATTTGGCATAATCATATTTCTTCAACATTTTCATCCTGATGATGAACCTTATTAGTAGATTCAAAATGTCGATAATCCAAAAATTTCATGCGATGGATTCGAAAGCAAATCCGCAACAAAACTCAAATCGAAAAATCCTCAAATCTAAAATGCTTTCCCTATACGGAAGGGAAATGATTAACTAATTTCGTACCTTTAAATGATTTTTGTTGCAGATAGCAAAGAAAAAATATGATCTTGCCTTTCTCAAATGTTGTAGAGACTCCTTTATAATCCATGTCTTTGCAAGAATTAATCATGCTCTTAATAATACTAGGAATGGTCACATTTTTATCAAATCCAGATTAACCCTGCTCCATTTAGAAGAAAAAATCATATATAAATTGAATTCTCTCTCTCGACGTTCCTTCCTCTTACACATGCAATTATTGACATCCATAAATCTTTCACTATGGGATAGGATCAATGCTTGCTTCGCATTAAAAATCCATAAAGATTGAAGAATTAACTCAAATAAAATAGTCTAGGAAATTCGATAAGGTGGTCATTACACAGTTTACTACCCTTCCCTCATGAAATAATACTTCCATCTTACCATGCCCTAGATACCACTCTCATGAAAATACTACTTGTGATGGCATTGATGCACATCAGTTAGTAATTCTGAGTCCCAAAATTAATAGTTCTCAAATTTACATGTTAGGGTTTTTGTTAAATAATATTAATGAAATTGTCAATCATGCATGTTGGATCTTTGTTCCTCCATCCTTTTCCCATATACCCTCTTTGACCTCATTGAGCTCTATTATTACCTGTGGTATCTCAACAACTTCATGAAAATTGAACTCAAGCTTGGTTATGGCCCATGGTAACTTTGCAAATTTTCTTAAACTCAACTATAACAGGTGGCAACTTCATTCCTCCCTCTGCATCCAACCTATCTTGCATGCATGTTCCATCCTATAGACCCAATCCGTCCCCTCCACCCACTTTGTCTTCACCCAATTCAATCTCATGTTATTACTCTGTCCCTCCCTCCTCACTATCCCATATAACTATTTTGTCCTCACAGGAAAATACATTGCATTTGACAATTGGATGTAACTCCATCCCTCCCTCCCTCGAATAACACACTTCATCATTCAATTCAACATTCAATTCTTCATTTGATTTATCACATATATATTCAACCACTCTAACCAAACTCTCCTCACCTTAATCTTCCCCAACTCATTCCATTCTCCTTCCATCTGACCATACATAGACCAATGGTATCACCACAAATCCAAACCACAACCAAATTCCAATAATATTACCATTCCCACCAATAAACAAAGCCAACCTCGTAGGTTCATTATCAACCAATCTGACTTTCAAATTGATGCCCACACTCAAAACCTTTTAGAAAAAGGTTTTAATTTTTCCATTTGCCCCCCAAAAAATTCCTATTGAAGACATTTTATGTAGCATTGAATATGGCATCAAAAATCTCCCTAAAACCATAAAGGAGGAACTTGAGTAGGACTACTCGATTATTCTACAAAAATCCAAAACTCCGACAAAACATCTTTAGTAAGCAAGAATACCTCACCCCAAAAAAATAACCCATACATTGTTGTACTAAAAGCTAACAAAGGAGGTGCGGTGGTTATCATGATTAAGAACAGAATATGATGAGAAAATGCTTGACCACCTCACCAACAATGGAAGCTATAAGAAACTATGTAAAAACATTTTAAGGAAAAATTCTCAAAATTTCTCCAACACCATCAAGGCTAGTAATGAGCATGATAACATGAAATAATTGAAATTCATCTCTCCACACCGAGGATATATTGTCTCCCAAAAATCCATAAGGATGGGGGCTCTTTGAGGTCCATTATTAGTACCATTGGGGGACACACCTGCCTTCTTTCCAAGCACCTAGCCTAGAAGCTCAAGCCTCTCATGGGTAATTCTAGCTCCTTCATTGAAAACTCTACCCATTTTATTAATAAAATTAAGGATATAAAACTTGAACATGAGCTATTGGTTAGTTTTGATGCAATTCACTTTACACCAAGATTCCCATTGACAATGACATTGAAGTTATCAAAAAAATTATTGATCCCAAAACTGTTAAGTTAATTGAAATTTGTCTTAAATTTACATTTTTTACATTTAAAAATGAAATTTATGAACATACATGTGGGGTGGCTCTGGGCTCCCCTTTGTTCCCCATGCTTGACAATTTGTTTATGGAAGACCTTGAAACCAAAGTATTAGATTCTATCTTGTTTATACCCAAACTTTGGAAGAGATTTGTTGATGACACATTCATAGTTTGGCCCCATGGATGTGAGAAATTATAAATATTCAAGAAACACAATAATCAATCTGATTTCATCAAATTCACCATGGAAATTTAATTTGACAGCATCCTTCCCTTTCTCGACATTCTTCTTACAAGGAATCATGATGGTTCTATTTTTTATCAAGTTTGTTGTAAACAAATACACACTAAACAATACCTTCATGCCAATTCCCACCATCATCCCACCCAGAAAATAGGTGTTCTTAACACCTTAGCAACAAGAGCCCTAAATCCCCGATAAAAACCATTTATACATTGAGGAAGCCCATCTTTTTTATGTTTTCAAAAAAAAATTCTACACTATGAACCAAGAGATTAAAGCTTTTAATAATTCCATTAAGGGGCCTAGATCAAAATATGATATGAGAAAAATGGTCTCCAAAGTCTACCTCTCTTACATTAAAGCAACTATTGACAAAATCTCCCATATCCTCAAAAATAAAAACATCACCACCGCCTTTAAACCTATTAATACCTTTCGTAGCCACCTTTGATCTTCTAAATATCCCATTGATCACACCAATCAAAAAAGAGTATATTCAACCCCTTGCTCATGTGGTAAATCCTATGTAGGAGAAACAATTCGCTCCATAAAAAATAGAATACAAGAACATTGTGCTGACATAAAGCACAATCGCTCTCGCTCCTCAACCCTCGTTGAACATTCAGTAAAAAAAAACATCACATTTGTATTGAAAATGCAAGTATTTTAGACAAGGTTGACTAGTACCACGACAAAAAACTCAGGGAGGCTATTGAAATTGAGCAACACCCCAACAACCTCAACAGAGCTGATGGATGGAAAATTAGTGAAAATTTGATTCCCATTCTCACTTCAAAGGTTGTCCTTGACTAATCCTTCCCCCTCTCCTTTGATTTTCTTCCTTCCTCTTAACATTTATACCTTCCTTGATTTATCTCCCCCTTTATTAATAAATAGAATATATTATCTACATACAAAAAAATCATTATCCATTTTAATATTAATTAATCCCTATGTACTCCTACTCCTGCATATTAATTATAAAAGTGTACTATTATTAATTAATCAATGTACTATTATGAATATATTAATTATAAGATGTGTGTGTGTGTGTGTGTGAGATCTTATATATATATATTATATATTATATATAGTATATAATATAGATATAATTACGACATATATTATATATATAAATATATATAAGACGATATATAGATATAGAGATATATATATTTCCCAAGGAAAAATCGTAATCTTTCATTAATATTGAAAAATTACATATAGTATATGCTTGACAGCATATGCATTGCTTGTCGTTTTGGAGTATGTCCAAAATATTCACAATCCCATTCCTTTAAATGGTTGTAACAAAAAACAAAAAATCACCACGCAGGATGATGTTGTATAGAGTTCTAATATATATACACCTCGCAGGGTGATGTGCATAAATAAAACTAAAATATCTACAGCATCATATGTAGCCGAAAGTCCTCAGAAAAATTAGGTGCCATCCACCTGATGATATGTCTAATCTATGTATGGTATATGATAGTACTGGTACTGTGTAGTACCCCTCTGTTCATATATTATCCACTGTCCTCTTGGCAGGTGCATGGCCTCCTTGGAAAGGCCATTAGCACTGTCATTATATTCCCTGAAAATATGATGAACAAAGATGGAGTTAAAAAGAGATTTGAAATGCTTCATTTCATCAAGAATGTTTATAAGTGTGTGTGTGTGGCATCTTGTGGTATTTTTGAGCCAATTTATAATAGTTTTTGAGTCACCAAAAATCTGAATGTCTCTACAATCATGGCTAATAGCAAAATGTAAAAGATGACGAAGAGTGATCAATTCCGCAAAAAATTATTTGTTCCTTCACCCAAGCCCAGCTTGACTCTGAAGTAATGTTGTTGAGTGAGGTAGAGAAGGAAACACCCACCCCCCTGCACCCCTGTTGTTAGGCTGCTTCCATCAAAGAATGACCATGGTGTGGAGTGGTCTATCTATTCAGGAGCAATAGTTATGTGCGGGAAAGGCGAAGTATATTCTGGTAGCTCAAGATAGGATGATACATTTTTGGCAGTAATACTCTGCCACCTGATCAGACTATTCTCAAAAGTCATTTTATTTCTTGCCAACCATATAGCCCAGCAAATAATCAAGGGAAGGCATGGTAGATTAGTTCTTGTGTGCACGTTGTTCTAGGTTTCCCAAGCTGCTGATAAGCTATCTCCTTTCCATTCTCCCGTGAAATGAATCTCGGCAATAACAGTGTGCCATATATGTTTAGTTATATTGCAATTTAGGAATAGGTGCTCAGTCAATTATGAGTTTTGTTTACATAGAATGCACCAATTGGGTCCATATATGGATCTGTGTGTGAGAGTGTCCCCAATAGGAACTTTGTTACGAAGAATGCACCAAAAGAAAAGTTTGTTTCGGGGAGGAGTTTTCAGCTTCCATATGCTATGCCACCATCTTTGCAATTGATCGGGTTTTTTGTCTTGTAGCAGACACAGATAACCTTCCTTTGGTTAGTAGATTCTACATTCTTCCATGCACCACATGAGTTCATCTGGTCCATCCTTGATATGGATGTGTGCCTTAATTAATGTAGAAGTATAATTGTTCCAGGCAAGGTGCCATTGAGGAGGAAGGTTTAACTGTGTAGCAGATTTCCATGCTTGAGTAAAAACAGAGGTATTTTCCTCATCTGCGATTTGAGCAATTACCTTGATGTCTTGTTGATTTAAGTGTAGATTAAGTTCTCTTGGGAGCTGGCATCTACCTCCTCCCCCAGTGCAGGGATCCTGGCCAATGCGCATTCTAGTGCCTTCATTTATTCTCCATGCCAGGTAGCTATGAATGAGTGGGAGAGAGTGTAGAAGAGATTTCAAAACCAACGATATGCTTGTCCTTTTCCTTTGCGGCATCCTTATCCAGTCCATAATTTGGTGTGGCCAAATATATTTTTGATAAGAGATGGAGGTCCATAGATAATGCTTAGTAAGAAGGGTCCAACCCATTTTTGCAGTCAAAGCTTGTGCAAATAGAGTTAGATCTTTAAGTCCCCATCCTCCCCATTTTGGGAAAAGCGATCTTGTTCCAACTTATCCATGCAAATACTCTTCTGTCCTGACAGTCGTTCCACATATATCTGTAATAAATCTATTTGAGGTGAGCCAATATACTTCTGTAGATCCATGCTAATGCCATCCAGAATATCATAGTGGCTCCCAAGACAGATTTGATTAACACCAGTCTGCCAGCTCTAGACAAGAAACGGTGGCACCAGTTTGCAATTATTTTCTCTAATTTGATTATCAACCAATTCCAATCTGCAACCTTTTGGCTCAGGGGCTTGATCCAAAACCCTAAGTATTTGAAGCCTTGTTCCAAAGGACAAGGGCTATAAGGAAAATGCTGAGATGCAAAGGTGGATTCCTGTGCGAAGGTATGAGCCATAGTGATTGTGGACTTTTCATGATTTTCCAACATACCAGTGGCCCTAGAGAAGATGGCAAGGATATTATCAAATGTTTTTGAGTCTCGAATGCTTCCATCCAGAAATATCAGAACATCGTCCACGAATAGGAGATGAGTGAGGTAGCACTGATCATTGATCTTCAGCCCAAATAATTTTCCACTTTTCTTTTCATGATAGATAAGTTGACTCAAATTTTCCATGATAATCAGAAAGAGGAGGGGGGAAAGAGGGCATCCTTGCTTGGGTCCTCTTTCAGCATGGAAAAAAGGAGTGGAAGAGCCATTAATAAGGATACTAAAGGTTGGCGTGGATATGTAGGCCATGATCCAAGTGGTGAATAGGTGCAGGAAACCCAGGTGAATAAGTAGCATTTTGATGTAAATCCAGTTAACCCGGTCAAAGGCTTTTAACAAATCAATCTTGAGGATGATCCCTTTGAGTCTCCTAGATCGAATTGAGTAAATAGCTTCTTGTGCAGTGCCAATGGCTTCGTGGATATGTCGGCCTTCAAGGAAGGCAAACTGTTCAGGTAAGATGTGATGAGATAGGATAGGTCTAATACAATTTGCAATGATCTTGGAGATGATTTTGTAGAGGCAGTTGCAAAGTGATATGGGGTAGAAATCATTGAAGGATGAGGGGGAATCAGATTTGGGGATGAGGGCGATGAAAGTAGAATTGATGGCATTGTACAGTTTGCTAGAAGTCCAGCATTCCTCCACCACCTGGAGAAGGTCATGTGCCAGAAGATCATAGAAAGCCAGATAGAACTCAGCCATCTACCCATCTGGACCCATACTTTTGTCTTTTTTGAACCACTTTAAGGTCCCTTCGAGTTCCTCAAGTGTGACTGGTGAGTTGAGCTCTAGCGCTTGCTCGTTCCCTACATATCTAGGAAAATAGCCTGCCACTTGAATGATATCAACTAGATTGGCTTCTTGAGGGGATCTGAAAAGATTCTGAAAATGAGAGGTGCCTAACAGAGATAGCTTTTTGAAAGTGTCAGCCACCCCTCCATCTGGGAGAGGCATTTTCCATATTGTATTTGTTATCTTCCTTCCTTTTGAAAAATTCTGATAGAACTTTGTGTTATCATCTCCGACCTATAACCAAATTTCTCTACTCTTCAGTCTCCATGTTTCTTATCTCTCCGTTTTTCAAGCTCAATTAGATGAGATTTCTCATCTGCAAAAGCAAAACCCTTGTTGTTGTCATCCAAAAGTTCTTCCAGCTCAGCTTCAATAACTATTATGGTCTGATCATCCTTTGATTTTTTCTCCTTTTCCCAAGTGATGGATAAATGTTTTATCTGATATAGGTTATGGCAGAAACCTTTGGCCACAGTTCTATAACCGGAGATGGGATGGGAAGTCCAATAGTCCGAGACCAACTTGGAATATCCTAGATCTTGGAGCCAAACATAATGCATTATTACAATATTAATTATAATAATAATGTACTATTATATTAACTATAATAATGTGATATTGTACTATTAATTAATTATTAGTATATTATATTAATTATAATATTGTATTATTATTATAATTAATTAATTATTAATATTAAATATTAATAATCAATTAATAGTATTTTCATATTCTTAAAATACATATACATTAACATATATTAATTATTAATATCAATTATTACTATTATTAATATTAGTATAAATAATACATTACTGTATACTAATTCTAATATATACTTAGCCTCGAGGGTTACCTTAATTGGTCGAGATCTTGTCATTAAAGCACCTTTACCATTGAGAGGCCACGAGTTCAATTCTATCGACACTCTTAGGGTCAGGGTCCATGGTTGAGACGACACAAAGTTATCCCTTTGGGTGGATCTGCCTGGTACAAATATTTCGTCGACATAGCAGCCACAAATCTTTGATGTCTATGAACCACATAGAAATCAATACTAATATATACCTAACATTAATATTAATAATTATTAATGTCTCGATGAGGCAACTTAATTGGTTGATCTGAGAAGTGTGAAATCGATGAAGCTTGAAAGACCCAAGTTCAAATCCCCCCTGTTATGACCTGGGCTATGGGGAGGACATATCGTAGCCCCTCAGAGGTTTACTAGTAGTTACGTGTCAGGTGGGTTGTTGGGTTCCTTTGGGTTGTTAGATATAGATATAGATACTATTATTTTATTTTTGTAAGCTTGGTGGGACTGCATCTTCATCATATCGAATATATCACCTCGATAGGGGTGGTGAATTGAACCTGTGACTTCACATCAAGAAATTCCTTAACAAAGCACATGATCACTCTCTATCCAAGACCCCATGGACTATATTAATACTATTATTATTAATAAAGTAAACAACCATTAAGTATAAAAAAAATTCCAAATTATAAAATCCTTTATATGTCGATTTTCCACCTAACCCCCTCTCATTCCCTATTTATTACTACTTGGCATATCATATTTTTTTAACAGTCTCATCCTGATGATGAACCTCATTAATAGGTTCGAAACATCAATAATCCAAAAATTCCATGCGATGAATCTAGAAGCAAATCCCCAACACACTTAATGTATCCATATTTCCTTGTATACCTCATGTTGTATATCTGTGTCACAAATTTTGTTGATTTGAACTTACAAGTTCAAAATTCTAATGGTGAGCAACAATCAGCAGTTTACTAGAATTCCATTATGAGGATAAAGCAGAAAAATTAATTTTTTCATAGTATCTCACACATTTTATGTTCGTAACATTTGCAATAGAGTTTGATGAAGTTCCCCGAAAGATCTTTCCAAAAATAAAGCATATGCTCCGATTAAGTTTTGATAAAAGAGTGGAGGATCATAACATGTATAAATATTACATTGAAATAAGAATATATCGTTAAGAAGTGGATCCTTATCAATTTCCTATATTCCTACCTATCACAATTTTTTCATTAGAATATACCATGTTGAGGATAAATTCAGATCTTGTGTATTTTGTTCAGAGAAAGAAGGAAGTGACCTTTAAGATTAAGAAAAAGGTGGGTCCATTCATTGTAAACACTAGACAAGCCTTCAAAATTATGGATCAACTTCTAACCTCAATGAATTTTCTCAAAGGCAAAGTGTGAACTTATGATCCATGTTGTACCTCTGAGTTGATAATGGTCAGTTATCAAGCCATAAAATCTAAGATAATTGTTTAGGGGCTTTTTGCTTTAATTTGGAGGACCAATGAATGAAACAAATATAACATTGTAATGCCTAACCTTTTGAATAATATTAGTCCCAAAGCAGAGGGATGCTATAAAACTTCACACAGTGATAAAGCTTGAATAGTGGTGACCAGAAACAAAAAAAATAATATGATTATCACAATTTTCAAACAGAAAATTAAACAATCATAAGTATGAAAACCTCTGACCGATGTTTAGAAGGTTCAAGAGAATATGTTTATGCTTACAACAAGATATTGATGATTTATTGATTCAGAGGGAATTAGTTAAACAGGCAGTTAATTAATCCATTCTCTTTAATGATTATCACTTCAAAATCGTATAGGAAGAGATTGAGACATGATTATTCCTACCTAGGTATCTCTGTAATACATAAGAATATGAAGAAAAACATAATGTGTAATACTGGAAAAACTTACAGGAAACACAAACTATGTAAAATTGAATTCAAAATCCTTTTCTTTGTATTAAGGGTCCAAAAAAGCTAGTACATCAAATGTTTACAAATGCTTTTTCAAGGGTGAACTCTCTTTCAATGGTCAACCTGGTTCAATGGTGAACAGTGAACCCATAATAACTCGTAAGGAGAGTTATTTATACAATAGTAGAACTAAGAAAATATCCTAAATTGTTTAAGGATTTTTTCTAGGAAAATGAAATATCTTCATCCAAGAAGATAGAGACATCTATTGAACTGCTTGCTTGTTGTCCCCATTATTTAGGTTATGCTGGCTATGGTCTTTGATATTTTTCCCTTTAAGTTTTTTGTTTGTTTTATCTTCACGTTGGATGTCATTTTTACTTATGACCTTGCATCTGATGCACTTTCACCATTTTGTCTTTCATTCGTATTTTTTATCAGCCTCCTTTGTTTTAACTTTTACTGTGTAAATTGTCTATTTTAACATTTACTATGTAAATGATTTCTTCTGCTCTATCTTTGGTTTAGACCTGATTTCTGTTTGTACAGGAAAATCATTTGAATTCATTTCTCGAGAATCTAGAAAAAATAGGTTTTTAACTGGTATAAAAATTGTTTATCCAGTCTCCTGGTCTTCTGCTAATCACCTGCAAAATACAACAATTGTTAAGATAGACACAGGTTGACAGGGAGGGCCACAATGGCTTTGTTTGATTCGAAAGGTATGTGGATGGAGTTCGAAGTGTTTTCGGGAGGTAAACAGTGGTTAAATCGGTTGCAGAGGGTTAGGGTGGCGTAGGAGGGTTATATAGGTTTTATTGTGTAAACGGACAAAACGAGCGAAAGTGAGGGTTTTCGCATTTAAATGGGTAAACGATTAACTTTTTAAAATTTAGCGCAAAGTGAACATTTGATGGTTTTATCGTAATCGAGGAAGCAATTTTGGAGGATCATCGCACCGCTTTTGGCCATGGGGTGGTATTTTCCCGAGGGCACACAAGTTAATGTGATGTTGCCATGTAACCACAAGGGGCCCGAGCAAAACCACGAATCTCGCATGCTCTCGAGCTTGTAAAGGTAGGAGATCGGGAGCGCGTGATATAGCTATGGGTCATTAGATCTGGGAGCAGGTGATTGGATGGCTATCGAGTGATCGAGATGCATGGAGGGAGCAGGTGTGGAGATTAGCAAGCTCGGGGAATAATTACAAGGATTTGTAATTATTTTAATGAATAAAGCGGGTTTAAATGTATTGCGATGGGTTTAATAAAGTGGGACTAGGGTTTTATATGACGGGAGTTTGTTAACCACGCCAAGGGTGGATTAAAAGGTTTTGTATCAGGAAAAGGTGATTTGCGGAGTTTTATTAAATAATGCGGGGTTTAATAAAACTTAGGCTTAAAAGGGGTTTTATGGGTATGGCAGAGTTTAAACTTTATAAAGCGGAGGGGGGAATAAAGTTAGAATAAGGGATATTTGGGTTTCTTAATGGGTTTTTAGGAAATTAAAAGGAAAATTAATTCTTTCAAGGGGAATGGGTTTCATAACTGCTCCTGCACACTGAAACACATGATCAAGCATGGTAAATATACTTCTGCAAATTTTCTTCTACCTACCTATTTACTTACCCTAACATTTTATCTTCACTTAATTGGATGCATTTAGGCTAGCAGACCCTTTTCTTTCGTTTTTCTTTTGGAAATAAAACTATCTAATTTTAACCATATAACATCCAAGGGCTCAAATTAAACTAATGAGCTCCTTATTATTCTCTACCTAACTGCTGATCTACCAAGCTTAAACAGTTTGGCTAGATCTTTATTCTCTAATTATAAACATGAAATTTAAAGCATGAAGTAGTCAAGATTAAACTATTTGACTGTCATGGGTTGTGGCATTTATGATAAGCTGCACACAACCATTATTTTGCATAACAATGTAAAAGTAGTGGCACTTGGAATTGCACACTTTCAGAGTTTATTGTTTTTTTCTTTTCTCTCTAACCTAACATTTTATGTTTTCCTTCATTCTTTAGGGCATCTATTCTAACATTTTCTTTGATATGGACATATTTATTAAGATATTTCCTAACATTTTTATTCAATATTCTTTTTTTCCATTAGCTTAACATTTTTTAAAAATATTTTCATTTTTTGACTAATTGATTCTAACTTACCAAAACCAAAAAATGATACAACATTGGCTCCAACTAGGGTCTGCTTTCTCCTGTAGAATGCAGAGAACCTGCAGATCCATGTGCATTCTCCTCGGGCTATAGAGTCTTTTGCTGTAAAAAATCACACTGACAGCTGAAAAGTAAAAGAAACCAGAGTTTTTACAATGGTAGTAATGAAATCTACTTCAACTTCTTAGTACTGAATGTAATGTTTGAGAAACCTTCCATTTACAGGATAAGTGGAATATATCCCCTCAAGGTTTTGTAGCACAAAAGTGTTGTTTCCCTTTACTTCAGCAATTGCTAAAGGCCAAACCACAGGTTTTCAAACTTGCCATGTTTCCCTTTTCTTCTCTCCTTGAATCCCATGTTAGAACTAGGTCACCTTCCTTGAAGTCCCTTTCCCTAGCTCTTATGTCAAACAGACTCTTCATCTTATTCCGATACTTTTTCAATTTGTATTGAACTACATCTATGTTTTCATTTAGTTCAATAATCCGATTTATTCTCCTTGAAAAATCATCAGGTTCATCTGTAGAATCTTGCAAGAATTTTAAAACATGGAAGGCCAAATTAGTAGGGAAGATTGCATCTTTCCCATAAACTAATTGGAAAGGATATTTTCCAGTAGATTTCTTTGAAGTAATTCTATTTTCCCATACTACATAAATTAAATGAGAGTCCCAAAGCTTTTTATGATCTACTAGAGTATTTTTTATTACCTTTACCAAACTTTTATTAGAGGATTCTGCAAGGCCACTACCTTGTGGGTAATATGGAGTTGAATGATGTAACAGAATCTGATATTTCTAGAAAAACTCAATCATTTTAACGCTATAAAAAATTATTTCATTATCAGTGACAATTTGAGTTGGCAAACCAAATCTAGATAAGATGTTCTCTTCAATATATTTGATTAATACTGAATCAGTAGCATTTCTCACTTGAATTACTTCCACCCATTTAGTGAAGTAGTTTGTTGTAGTGAGGATCCAACAATGTTGATTACTTGAAGTGGGATGAATCTCTCCAATAAAATCTAATCCCCATTTGCTAAAAGGTTCTGAGACTATTGATGGAACCAGTGGAAGAGTTGATAATTTTTGCTTACCAACAAACATTTGACAAGGAAAATAACCTTTGACCTTGTCTCCTACTTGTAAGAACAACGTTGGCCAATAAAATCCTCCCCTTAATATCTTATATGTTGTTTCTCTCTAAGCATAATGTCCTCCACAAAATCCTATATGAAACTGGTCAATGATTCCTTCCGTTTCTGATTCTGTTAAACATAATAAAAAAATATTTAGTGGGTCTTTCTAGTACAAATTTGCATTTATGATACATTTGACTGCTTTCAATTTGAGAGTTTTTCACTCACTTTTGGACAATGATGCTGGACATTAAAAATGGATCAAGAAATTTACAATGTCTTGGTACCAATCTGGCAATAGAAATTTGTCATCAATGTGTAAAGGGCGGATCTGATTTGAAGGTGAAGGTTCTTGTGGATTCTTTTCTTCAGGATGAGGGAAGGTTCTTGTGGATTCTCCCCTTCTGCAAGGACAGAAGGTTCTTGTGTATTCTTCTCATCTGAAGTTTGAGAAGGTTCTTATGGATTCTTTTCTTCAAGATGAAGGGAAGGTTCTTGTGGATTCTTCCCTTGTATCTCTAAAACAGAATTGATTCTGAGAAATTTGCAGTTGGATTTAGTTAGAAGCTTAGCTAATCCTTGGCCTTTTACTAGCTTTGTAGTTTTGATAGTCAAATCAAACTCTAGTATTTGAGTGATCCATCTACCTCTCTTCCCATCAGTGTCTGGTTGGGTTAAAACAATTTTTTACAGCACCGTTAGGAACATAACCAGTAATAGGAGAATGTAGTACATACATCCTGAATGATTTCAGAGCTTGAAAAAGGGCATAGGCTTGCTTCTCAATTATGCCATACTTAAGCTTGACATCTCTCATAACCTTACTGAAAAATATTATGGGTTGGCCATGGGAATCTTCATTCTTTTGTAGTACAATAGCAACAAGGGTTGTTTCTAAGGCAAAGGAAAAGATATTGAATGGTTTAGTGTAATCAAGGCTAGCCAAGGTGGGAGCTTCAGAGATCAATTTATTGATCTGATCAAAGGCATGCCAGGAAGAGATAGTCCATTTAACTTCATGATCCTTTCAGAGCATGTCAGTTATATATTTTACAATCTCATCATAATTTGGGATAAATCTCCTTAAAAAATTAATCTTGCCTAGAAAAGCTTGAATCTCCTTCTTGTTTCTAGGCAAGGTCAATGAATGGAAGACACACACTTGGGATCAATCACCACTCCTTCTTTTGAAATTATATGGTCCAGCAGTTTTCCTTCTTTGATAGCAAAGAGAGACTTTTTAGGATTCAATGATAGTCCGAATTTTCTACACCTGTCAAAAACCTTCATCAAGTGCTTTAGATGTTTATGATCAGATTTAGAAAAAACAGTTATGTCATCAAGATAAATGACCACAAATTTATTTACCTAACCCATGAAAGCTACATCTGTAGCTTTCTGAAATGTTTCTCCAGCATTGGATAAGCCAAATGGCATTCTTGCATACATGAATATATCCCTGGGTGTAGTAAAGGTTGTCTTCTCTCTGTCTGCTGAATCAACATTTACCTGATTATACCCTAAACAACCATCAAGAATTGAAAGTCTTTGTGCTCCTGAAACCATTTGAAGTAATTGATCCATTTTGGGCAAAGGATAGTTATCCTTTAATGATGATTTGTTCAAATTTCTAAAGTCCACACAGATTCTAATTTCTCCATTCTTCTTTCTAACATGAACTAAATTTGCAACCCAATTAGAATATCTAATAGGGATAATGATCTGGGCATCTAGCATTTTCTTAATTTCCTTTTCTACAGTTGGTAAAAGAGCTGGATTGATCCTCCTAAGTTTCTGTTGATAAGGAAATGCTTCTGGCTTTAAAGGAATCATATGATGTATTAACGAAGTATCATAGGTTTTTAGATCAACATAGGTCCATGCAAAAACATCCTTATAAGTTTGAAGTAACTTAAGACATTGAGCTTTGATCTCAGGATCTAGAGATGCATAGATTTTGATGTTTTTATATCATCATTTGTTCCAATATTGATTTCTTCTATGTCATCTTGTGAAGAAATGGACTAAGGGTTTCAGAGGACATCATTTTGATCAAACAATTTTTCTAAAGGAATGAGGATTTTGGGAATAAAATTGTTAGTCAATTGAATAATGTCATGATCAACAATTTTTGAATTGAAATTTGAAGTATCATATCCATTTGTATTTTCATTTATTTCTATTCTATCTTCATCAATTTGTAGAACTAAAAAATCATCTATAACCTACAGAAAATATTTCAAATGTTCATCATCTTCAAATACTTCCCAGTGTTTTAGATTGTCTGGGATGGATGGTCTATGCTTGACTTGCATTTGATAGAGTACATTGTTCTGATCAGGAATTTTAAATGAACTAGCAGAAACAACTAAGATATATACATGAATATTCTGATTTCTTGGAATATAAGTCAAATTAAAAGCATCAAAGAAGTTTTCAACTGAATCCCAAACTTCATTTCGATAAGACCTAAGTCTAGAATGCTTAGTCTGGAAAATATTTCTCACTTATCTGACAATAAGTTCTGAATCAGTAAAAACACTTAAGTTTTGAACCTTTAAGTTTTTGGCTAATTGAAGTCCCAAAAGGAAAGCTTCATATTCAGCCACATTATTTGTAACTTCAAAGTCGAGTTTGCATGATTGGGTGATATTTTCTTTTTCTCGTGAAACTAAAAGTACCCCAGCTCCTACTCCATCTTTTGTACAAGAACCATCAAAAAATAGTTTCCATACATTAGTTTGATTTGGTACAGGACTTTCAATTACATCTTCTATTTTAACTTGAGTTTCATGTATTTGGTTTGAAGAGAGTTGAAAGCAACCAAAATCCTAATCAATTGCATAAATGGGATGGTTCCTTGGCTGGTTAGTTTTGCAAACAGTGTGCACAAATCTTACCTCTCTATATAACCTTAGTTGTTCTCCCCTATAAAATGGAATAGTGGCATAAGACATATCCATCTGAAGAGTTCCCCCTATTTTGGCATAACAAGACCTAGAAAGGAGCATTCCAAATTTGCGAGGGATATATGTGACAACTATATCAAGCACTACACTTTTCACTGGAATTTGGGAAAGGGTGACTACTAAATCCTTAATCAATCCTAAGCAGGGCACCCTTTTAGAATCAAAGGTGTACAAGTCATGATAGAATCTAGTTATGTCAAGTTTCAAATGGTCCATGATAGTTTTTGGCATGAGGTTATGTGATGCTCTAGAATCAAGCATACAATTATACAACATGGAATCATTTGTCTTAAGATTTACATAGAAAGGAGGCACTATTTCATCTATCATATTTGAACTAGGATCAAAGACAATTGTTGGTTTTTCATCTTGCAAACTAATGATATCACCTTCAGCATCAACCGAAGTGTTTTGTATCCAATTGGAGACTTGATTTTTATACCAGGGTTTTTCGAAAGTTTTGAAAGTGGAATTGGGATTTTAACTCTTTTTCAACATTAAATATAGTCAAAGCATTTTTATCATTTTAAGAAGTATCAGTTGACTGATTTAATGGCCGAATAACAGTTGTTTGAGTTTCAGCAACTTTAGTACGAGGTTCAATTATTGGAGTCTCCTTAGGAGGTCTTCCAGGGCCAAGTCTAGGCCTAAGATCATATCTCTTGTTCAACTCTACAATTAAAAATTCAGAGAAGGTATGGTATTTAGAAACTCGTGAGGATTCTTGATTTTCTTGAACCTGGTTTTGTTGTGAGAGAGGAATAATCATTGTTTGATTGGAATACGTATCCATGTTATTGATAACTTCAGTAATATTCATAGTATTTTCATCAGGTTGTTGGTAATCTATTAGTAAAGGAGTGGGAACCTGTTGATCATTACTAGGTCTCTGAAGAATTTGTAATTGTGGATTCCTTCTATACTGACCTTGATTTTGATTTTGGGGTCTAGTAACTGTTTTTTGAACTATCCTAGGTTGAGTCTCTGTTGGACACCTAATCCTCTAAGGGTTGGTGTAGAATGTGAACAGCCATGAGAGTCCAAGAGACATTGGGATGTGGAACCCAACGGTCACACGAATGTACTATAAATGTATATCATTGTCAAATAATAGATGTACTCTCCTGCTTATCATTTAATATTTTGTTGCTACCATGTATGTGTTTAACATGGTATCGGAGCTACTAGGTTCCTAACCTGCTCAATCTTAAGTGAGCCACTTGTTTCTGTGACCTTTATGTCTATTCTACTATCAGACCTACACTACTCAAAAATGCCATTTTGGTGGGCCTGCCTGCATTGACATATAAATTATGTGGCCATGAGTGTTTTCAACACTGCCATATGCTAATTCCTTTAATTTTTCAAGTTTTCCATTATTGCATAACGCTCCTCTGGAAATGCAAATGGTTTCAATAGTTTCTTTGTTGAACCATTGTATGTGTAGACGAATTCCATAAGCCTCTCTTCTACATTACCTAACCTTTAGCACTGTATACGTTGCACCTGACTCTTTGGCTATTTTAATGCCCCGGCTAAATCCTGAACTCTCTGTGGTTGTCATTGATATCTGGCTTTGACTGTCTCAACAACTTGAGTGCGTTCTACCCATCGATGTGCTAGTCTATCTAGACCAGTCTCTTATTATATCATGCGTTGCTTATGCCTAGACCAGTACCACAAAAACTTTCACTGCATACCTAATGCTTAGCTCTCTACCATCTTTGTTAGTTCTTTGTGGTATCTCAAAATCAAAATTCTGGTGTCCTCGACTTTGAATGTAACGATTTATAGTTTCCCTTATTCTCTAATCTTTTTTACTTAGGCTGGGGAAAGATTCAATCACAGCAAGCCTTGCCACTTTCAAAATCCATACCATCATTGTGGAAAATTATTCATGGGTCCATGGCATAAATTCCTTAGCTTCCCACTATTATTGTTGACAAATGGTGATGTATTTTAGTCAGCTTGGAAGGATTATGTATTTCTAAAGGCTTTGATAATGTCAAAGTCAGGGTCGAATTTGGGAGTGGGATTCTCCTTCATCTGGTTTGGATATAGTCACGTCAGAATCTGGAGGTATAAAAATTTAGTGAGTTTGTTCTTGTTGAGAGACCCACCATTGAAACCTTAGGCCAATGGTTCGAGTCTCCTGATTTGAACTGTGCGTAGAGCGTGAAAGTGTACAGAAAAGGGGGATCGCCCTAGACAAGAGGTGTGTATGGTATAATTTCATCCTCTTGGTAGATCCTGAAATCGTTGCGCAGTGGAACAACTAATGTAGATATTCTCCAAGTTCTGGGAAGTTTTTATCAATGTGTGTGTCACAAACTTCCATAATGCAATATCAATTGTGATACCACGTTCATGTTCAACCTTGATCTTGTCAAGAACCCAAGCATACTTGAATGACCTCTTGTTCATCTCAGTAGCTTCTTTCTCAAAGCGTTCAATCACACGCTTGTTAATTCCTCCAACTGGAGCTGGGTCGGTTGTGCTTATTGAGGTGCCTAGCTATACCACCGCTGTTGGAAATCCTACAAGATTGGTGGGAGGCAAGTGTAATCCTTCTATGATAAAGGAGATTCCTAGCAAGACGATGGATCACACATCATTTATTAGTGAGTGGTCTAACTATTTAATTTGATGTTGGATGCAGGCTGTCATCATCACTTGTTTTAATAAGCTCTATCAAAGATCACGCAGTCAGCACTATGTATGAGTCCATAGGCATATTTTATATTGATATGCCTAATTTAAAAGTGAGGAGATCCTTAGCACAACCATGTGGAACTCGATGTCACGATATTGGGTTTGTTTAGAATTTCTTAGAATCTCCAAGCTTGTAGATCAAATTCCCAGTGGTTGTTGACTTGCCAAAGTCGACATGGCCAATAACCACAATGTTGATATGGGTTTTCTCCTTTCCCATGATGAACTAAATTCTCTTACAAAAACGGCTGCCTGAGTCTGGAGAATTAGAAGCATCGCATAACAGCTTCGCAGCGGCGTGAAGAGAAGAGAGACTTGCACAATATGAAGAGGACAAAAGATTGATATCAAAGCCATTGTTCGTGTTTCTCATTTCAAGTTCACATTCGAGGAGCTCATCCACGTTGTGGTAGCTGGTCAAACTAAATTACAATTCGATTCAAGGCATCGATTTGTGCCACCATAGCTTGACTCCTGCCATCACATCTAGAGCATTTACAAATGCCCGAACTGCATATTGCTCCACTCCAGAAATCTTGTCAACGATAGCTTGTACATCATGAGAACATAAAATTTTTGCCACGAATAAAAACTGTCACTACCCTTGAATTTGCACACTGTTCTATGTATAACATTTGATCATTAGTTGTGCCAAATGCTTTAATTTGGCATTGAATGTATGGATGAGTTTGGGGTCCTTTTAAGAAGGAAAATTGATATGCACGTGAATCATTCATGTATTGTTCAATAGAGCATTCTGGGTAGCCTTCGATTGACTTTCAGTCCTATCAAACAACTAGTATTCATTTTTGAAATCTTCAATAGCTAGGGTTTGTCTAGCCTTGCTACAGTGTCCACTAAGATTGTTGAGCCTTCATTTCTTTATGAGAAAATGGCTAGAATTGATGACACATTAGAGTTTTTAAATATCCTAATTCATTCCACTATTGATGGAATGGTAGAAATTAGGTCTGATACACTTTCTGATATTAAAATTTGTCTGCAAAATGCACATGAGAAAATTGACTTTTTGCAGCTCGAATCTCAATTCTAGCAAGAAGAGCTACATCAAAATAGACATCATTCTGAATGTGCTTTCGTTCAGAACATTGAGACAGCCACCCACCAACAACAAGTCAATATTGTTGAAATTCATTCAAATTTAGTACCCAATGAAGCAGCAGTTGTACATGCATATGCATAAGTTTAGTTTGCACTTCCCAAGCCCATCATCAGACCTTGGGAAGAGCTTGTCCACAACAAGCACAGAACTGGTCTTGGATATGGCAAGGACGTGTTCTTTCACATTCCATACTACTCAAAGCCCATTCAATTTCAGAGTGTTGGATTCATTCATGGCAGTTCGCCTTCAATTGTTCAAGATTCTACTCCTCTTCCATAGCAACAACAACTGATTGTGAAATGCCAAATCTGTGACCGAGTTGGCCATATGAAATATCACTTTTTTTATCTTCATCCATGTAAGCACTGTCATAAAACCATTCGTTCTTCAAACAGATGCTCCAGAAACAAACCTCCTACAAGAACAAAGATTCATCTTGGATGGATCACTTCTTGGCAATGGGCATCAACAACCAAGAAGATATTCCAGTCATCTGTCAGAACTTGTTTTAGAGTATTGAAAAGTCTTGCAATTGAGATCTCTTCATCTTCTCACCTTGCATCTGACAGGGGGGGAAATGATCGTCATCTACAAGCTTCAAATCCACATCAAGCGAGCCTGAGCCACAACCTGCCATACCAGATTTAGAGTTGTACCCAGAGACAAAGATGCCCCTGAGCATGCCTTCAATTTGTGACACCTATTCAAAGAATTGGGGACACTTCCTCTAGCAGAAGACTTTAGCTTCTTGCCAGTTTTGGAAGAGTTCCAGGAATTTCATTAAGCATTCCAGAGTTGGTGGTAATCCTTAAACCATCACAGGTTGAGACCTCCCTTTTCAGGTTGAGGTTCTCCCTTTTATGCGAGGTGAGACCTCCCTTTCATGGTTGAAGGTTTCCCTCTTCAAAACATCAGGAGCATTTCCTCTAGTAGAAGACCTAAGCTTCATGATAGACTTGGAATAGTTTTGGGAACTTCACTAAGCGTTTCAATCTTGGTGTTCATCCTTAAACCACCGCCCTTTATACCAACATTTTAGAGAGCACATTCAGCCTAGTGCTGCCATGTTTTTTGCACATTTTGTATTACAACTCCCTTCTTGGACTTATACATACCCCTTCGGATTAAGGGGGCAATGTTGGACACCTAATCCTCTATGGGTTGGTGTATAATGTGAACAGCCATGAGAGTCCAAGAGACCTTGGGATGTGGAACCCAACGATCACACGAATGTACTATAAATGTATTCATTGTTAAATAATAGATGTACTCTCTTGCTTATCATTTAATATTTTGTTGCTGCCATGTATGTGTTTAACAGTCTCAATCTTGGAAATTCTATTAGATAGATTTCTAAGAAGAGAAGTTATTTCATCTATTTTAGAATCTTCAGTTTTGGTCTTAGAAGAACTAGAGGAATTAGAGGCTTCTTGAATACATTTGAGTTTTCTTTGGTCCTTTTCCTCTTTAGCTTTCAAGGAAGTCGAAGCAGCCCTATTTTCTTCCACCTCTATATCATTTGTTTGCATATCTTCAAGAGTCCTTGAAGTTCTCTCTCTCAGCATTACAGCAAAATCATTGTCAAAGGCTTTAGAAAACCTAGACATAGTTGTTGCTACAGGGGGTTTACAATCAGGGGGCATCTTATGATAAATTTTATTGAACCTTTTGATAAAATATGATACAGGTTCACCAAAGTTTCTTTTAAGTTCTTCAAATTCAGTCATAAAGTAAAGATGACCTTTCTTTACACCCCATTGATTTTTAAATATGTTTGTAATCTCTTCCCAATTTCTAATGGAATTTATAGGTAGCTGCCTAAACCAGATTCTTATATTCCTTCAAGTGACTATACAAACAATCTCATGTAAACATTTTCCTGTTCGATATTCATATTGTCTGCAAATTCTAGAAAAGCTTGAAGATGGTCCTTAGTTATGGGACCAGTTTCTCCATTATACTTAGGAAGGTATTTCAAATATCTAGCTGGGAATGCATCGAGGTTAGCAGGTAAGACTAAAGTTGCATATCTAGCCTGTACAATAGGTTGGAATGCCATAGTAGAAGGTGGTGTATGAGGTGTTTTTGTGGATGAATAAGAAGAAGATGAAGAATAGGTAGAAGAAGGTGATTGAGGGCGTGTGTGACTATGTGGAGGTGAAGAACGAGGGGATCTCTTGAATAACTTTAAAGAAGTCTTAAGAACTAACTTTGGGATGAGTGAATGAATACCCTCTTTTGTTTCAAAGAGTGGATTTCAATATACAAATATGGTCTCTTCAGGTTGTTCAGAAGTAGAAGCTTCAGGCCATTCAGAAACCCTAAGAGGTATTTGTGTCAAATCAGGATTGGATGGAATATTACTAAAAGGATCAAATGATACTAACTCTTCAGACTAAAAGGTTGAAGAGGAAGAATAAGATGGTTGATGTCTCCTTCTAGAACTGGATTTTCTCAGAATTTTTTCAGGATCTGATAGAGGATTAACTAAGTCAGATTCTGAATGAGATCTGGTGTGCTTAAAAGGTGCTAGTTTGAGCTAGTGGAGTCGCTAGGTGAAGGATTTTAACCTTTCTAGACCTTTAATCACCTTAAAGGAATAGAATGAATATCGTTTCCCTAGGAAAACTTAATGGAATTCGGATCCCCGTCAACAGCGCCAGACTAATGTTATACCTCTGAGTTTATAATGGTCATATATCAAGCCAAAGCATCTAAGAAATTGTTTTGGGGGTTTTTGTTTTAATTTGGAGGACCAATGAATGAAACAGATATAACATTGTAATGCCTAACCTTTTGAATAATATTAATCCCAAAGCAGAGGGTTACTATAAAAATTCACACCATGATAAAGCTTGTAAATTGGTGAGCAGAAACAAAACAAAACAAAATATGATTATCACAATTTTTAGATAGAAAATTAAACGATCATAAGTATGAAAACATTTGACCGATGTTAAGAAGGTTCAAGAGAATATGCTTATGCTTACAACAAGATGTTGATGATTTATTGATTCAGAGGGAATTAATTAAACAAACAGTTCATTAATCCATACTCTTTAATGATTATCACTTCAGAAGCTTATAGGAATAGATTGAGACACAATTATTCCTACCTAAGTATCTCTGAAAGACATAAGATTATGAATAAAAACATAATGTGTAATACTAGAAAAACTTACAGGAAACACAAACTATGTAAAACTGAATTCAGAATCCTTTGCTTTGTATTAAGGGTCCAGAAAATCTAGTACATCAAATGTTTACAAATGCTTCTTCAAGGGTGAACTCTCTTTCAATGGTCAACCTGGTTCAATGGTGAACAATGAACCCATAATAAATCATAAGGAGGGTTATTTATACAATAGTAGAATTAAGAAAATATCCTAAACTATTTAAGGATTTATTCTAGGAAAAGGAAATATCTTCATGCAAGAAGATAGAGACAACTATTGAACTGCTTGTTTGATGTCCCTGTTATTTAGGTTTTGTTGGCTTTGGTCTTTGATATTTTTCTCTTTAAGCTACTTGTCTGTTTGATCTTCACGTTGGATGTCATTTTTACTTATGACCTTTCATCTTATACGCTTTCACCATTTTGTCTTTCATCTGTATTTTTTATCCTCCTCCTCTCTTTAAACTTTCACTGTGTAAATTGTCTATTTTAACGTTTACTATGTAAATGATTTATTCTGCTCTGACTTTGGTTTAGACCTGATTTCTATTTGTATAGGAAAATCATTTGAGTTCATTTCACGTGAATCTGGAACAAATAGGTCTTTAACTGGTATAAAAATCGTTTATCCAGTCTCCTGGTCTTCTGCTAATCACCTGCAAAATACAACAATTGTTAAGAAAAACATAGGTTGACAGGGAGGGCCACAATGGCTTCATTTGAGTTGAAAGGTTTGTGGATGGAGTCCAAAGCATTTTCGGGAGGTAAACAGTGGTTAAATCGGTTGCCGAGGGTTAGGGTGGCGCAGGAGGGTTATACAGGTTTTACTATGTAAACATATGAAACGAGCGAAAGTGAGGGTTTTCACGTTTAAACAAATAAATGTTAACTTTTTAAAATTTGGTGCAAAGTGAATAGTGGATGGTTTTATCGTACGCAAGGGAGCGGTTTCGGAGGCTCATTGCACCACTTTTGGCCGTGGGGTGGTATTTTCCCGAGGGCACGTGATTTAATGTGAGGTCACCACGTAACCACAAGGGACCCGCGCAAAACCACAAATCTTGCTTGCTCTCGGGCCGGTAAAGGTTGGAGATCGGGAGTGCGCGATATAGTTGTGGGTCGTTACATATGGGAGCAGGTGATTGGACGGTTATCGCACAATTGAGATGCACAGAGGGAGCAGGCACGGAAATTAGCGGGCCCGAGGAATAATTACAAAGGATTTGTAATTATTTTAATGAATAAATTGGGTTTAAATGTATTGCAATGGGTTTAATAAAGTGGTACCAAGGTTTTATATGACAGGAGTTTGTTAACTACACCAAGGGTGGGTTAAAAGGTTTTGTATCGGGAAAAGGTGATTTGCGGAGTTTTATTAAATAATGTGGGGTTTAATAAAACTTAGGCTTAAAAGGGCTTTAATGGGTATGGCAGCATTTAAACTTTACAAAGCGAAGGGGGGAATAAAGTTAGGATAAGGGGTATTTGGGTTTCTTAATGGGTTTTTAGGAAATTAATTCTTTCAAGGGGAATGGGTTTCACACTAGGGAAAGGTTTTTTGAGTAGGGGAATGATTTTGGGGAGTGAATTGCTAGGGAAATGTGTGAAATCAAGGGACAAAGGTGAAAATGAAGGGAAAAGGGGATATTAGTAAGTATGTAGTGGGGAATGAAATGAATGAGGGGAAGTTAACCAAATCAGCTAGTGAACATATTTTCACCTTCATAACTGCTCCTGCACACTGAAACACATGATCAATAATGGTAAATGTACTTCTACAAATTTTCTTATACCTACCTATTTACTTACCCTAACATTTTCTCTTCACTTAATTAGGTGCATTTAGGCTAGCAGACCCTTTTCTTTCTTTTTCTTTTTAAAAGAAAACTATCTAATTCTAACCTTATAACATCCAAGGGCTCAGATTAAACTAATGAGCTCCTTATTCTTCTCTACCTAACTACTGATCTGCCAAAATTAAACGGTTTGGCTAGATCTTATTCTCTAACTATAAACATGAAATTTAAAGAACTAGTCAAGATTAAACTATTTGACTGTCATGGGTTGTGGCATTTATGACAAGCTACACACAACCATTATTTTTCATAATAAAGTAAAAGTAGTGGCACTTGTATTTGCACATTTTCAGAGTTTATTGTTTTTTTTTCTTTTCTCTCTAACCTAAAATTTTATTTTTGCCTTCATTCTTTAGGGCATATATTCTAACATTTTCTTTGATATGGACATATTTATTAAGATATTTCCTAACATTTTTATTCAATATTCTTTTTGTCCATATCCTAGCTTAACATTTTTGAAAAATATTTTCATTTTTTGACTAATTGATTCTAACTTACCAAAACCAAAAAATGCTACAACAATCCACACCATATGATCTCCAATAGAGGATCGAAGTTTTAGTCAATCCCATACAAGCATGAAAACCATCTTGATATTGAAAAGTTATCAAATAGGGATTCATGGATTGAATAAAAACCAGGTTCAGACCAATCTATAGAGATTGATTTGGAAGGTAATAACATAGTTATTAACACCCCTCATCTTAAACAAAAAGATTTTGAAAGGAGTAGAACAAAGAATTTAGAGAATGAGTCAGTCAACTAATCTGCAAAGAGGCCAAAGTATCAAGGAATAGAAGCAGTAGTGGAGTCAGTGGAGGTTTCAGTTTAGCTAGTGGCAGAAACCTAATTTTCAATTAGAATTCTTGTATCTTGTCACAACTTCCTCTACGACATAATTGGAAAAAGGAGTATCCAAACCACAAACTCAGTTGGTAGATCACTGTTTGTAAGTATAAAGGAGAAAGATCAAGAGATCAAAAATGACTTATCGTCTCAAGTATGGGTACAAATTGTTGCCTCATCATTGAACATGTTATTATCTCTTATGGACTTTGAAAAGAATCAATTAAAATTAGCTCTTATACAACTCAATTCACAAGTTATTAAAGCAAGTGCATATTGAAAAACCATTAATACCTCAATTAATTTGAAGGAATTTGATCTGTTAGATAAGATTTATTTACATAGATAGACATCACAGGTATTGTATAATGATTTGGCTACCACTACATTGGATATGAATAAATCTAAAATTTTAGTTTCAAAGGTCACAAGTCAATTGAAGCAAGAAAGAGACTCCACGAAAGAAAATGAAATGAAGATAGAAAAGCTACAAGGGTAGATCAAAAAATTAGGAGCAGATCCAAAGGATGAAGAGTCTATGAATTCTATTATACGTGCAAAAGAGGTAGAGATGAAAGCATTGAAGATGTTAAAAATTCCAAAATCTTGAACATGTGCATACCCCTAAATTTATTCAAGTGGAAAAAAGAAAAATAATATCTCATATCCATCATTGTATAGAGGAACAAAAATTTCTAACAACATCAATGGAAAATTTAGGATTTAAAAGAGGTTCATCAAATTCATGTATGTTGCATATCTTGTTGTTCTACAGACACCATTATTCATATTGATGCTTCAGAATAATTAGTGAAAGCATTGTTAAGCTTGAATTTAACAGAGGTTGAATTAGACAAATGTAGGAAATTTTATCAAACATATTCAAATGATATTATGCTTTTGAGATAAGAAATGCAAAAGAAAGACAATTTGTTGAAGATTGCATAGGAAGAGAAAAATACGTGGCAAGCTGAAATAAGTAGATTGAAGGCTTATGTGATAAGAAAATTTCCTATTATTGAAGCTAAGCAATTGATTTGGGATAATATTATTGAGGAAATCAACCATTATTGAATTCTATCAAGTTGATAGGTGATGAAAAGGCAATGCTCCTTTGAACTAAGCCCATTATCAAGTAACTAGGAGAGTTGGGTGATATGCCCTAGAAAGCAACCAAGATCATGAAAGTTATAAATTCAAAGACTTGAGAGGAATTAAGGGCACTTGGTGTGGAAGACCAAACTCAATTTTTAATCGAGACAAACAAGGTGCTAACAAAAATATCCTTAATGAACCAAGATCAGGAACATTGTAGGGTCATGCTGAAAAATATCAATATTTTTACTAACAAATTTGATTAGTGTAGATGGGTCTTCCATCATGTTGGGATAAACATGATAACTTAATTGTTTTGGAGGCATATCAAGGAATATTGTATAAAGAAAAAAATCAGTGTTGATATGATGGCAAGATTGGTTGTTGCCTTAAGAGGAGAAACGATATTTAAGTAATTACAAAAATAATTCCAACTTTGGTGGAAGTTAAAAAAAAAGTTCTTAATAAAGCTTAGTTATAAAATTTCACTAAATTGGATGTTGGATTTAGAAGGATGTCTTGATTCTAGTGTTTGACGAGTAAACAACGGGACCATTTAGTGCAATTTTTGGTCTGGGTGCTCAAAAATCTTGCTCCTGAATTGTGCTTAGAAACTTTGTCTACTATGACGAAGTGACTCCGTTGAATTTTATAATACTATGGCTTTATTTATTAAAAGAAATTTTAAGTGTTATTTAACCAGTTTCAGTGATATTCAAAGTTTGATAGTTACCAATGGTAACTAAAATTGTGGTTTCATACTTTTGTATAAAAAGAATGAAAGAACTCAAAGAAGGGGTTTGAAAGTTTTGAGAAATCTTAGCAAATATTGTAATGAAAAGCATTGAGATGATTTTCCAAGAAATAAATCAACAAAGATTCCTATTCTCATATTTAGTTGCATTATGTGTACTTCTTATGTGATATGTATGTTATCTAATTCATGGTCTTCTTTCTTATGCATGGTGTTTTAAAATATTTGAAACAAATCATCATGTTCAAAATACCATACAAACTGCCTTTGAAAGGAAATCAACATCATTAGTATAAGATTAACATATTTGTGTGAGTTTCAATTCATTTCAAACACACTTATGATCTTGTATGAATTCATACAGTATAATTTCATATCTCTTAAAGAAAGGGCTATTATATTCCATTAAATTCATGAATGCTAAATGTGATTCCTCTTGAGGTTTTGATTTCTTGAATTCATCATTGCTCAAGAGAATAATTCTTGTTTTTATTTCCTCTACCATTCTTTGAAAACTATTGTGTTTGAAACATTTGGGAATTTTCTAATTTGATTGAAAGAAAGGAGTTTCAAGGTTTTGAAGACCTGTTGTTTCCTTCAACTTCAAAACATATATTTTAAAATATTGATAAATTAATTTGATCTCCAGGCACTGATTCCCTAGCCAAGAATTGCCTTTGGGAAACAACAAGATGTTTATGGTTCTTACGTTATATTAAAAGTTTTCCAATTTAGCCTCTTGTAAGAGGTTTTGTTAATGAGTGTAGTTGTGAAATCTCTCTCTCCTTGTAGACAAGCTACCACCATTCTAGCCAGATTGTGTTCTACAATATTCTGTTATTTTATTTATTAATAGAAGTTTGGTTTTCATTGTATTATTGTGACCCCTGCTATATTTGTCTATGTTTGTGTTACATTCCTTCACGCCTTTCATTTTATTCCTTGAACAACCTAAATCATATAAAATTCAAAAAAAATTACAAATTGTTTTAACTGGAGAAAAATAATAATAATAAATTATGACTATCTAAAGAATCGAAATTTAGTAGAAAGAAAATCGATGTTGAAATTAGAGAGAAATAAAATTGTAGTCATCAAAAGCATGACAAAAAAAATATTTCATATATATAAATTATCTAAAAAATCTAAATCTAGCTGAAAGAAAATCAATGTTGAAATTAGAGAGAAATAAAATTGTATTCATCAAAAGCATGACAAAAAAATTATTGCATATATTGAAATTATCACATAAGTATTGCCTATCCCATTTGGTATTATTAGATTTTACAATGATTCCGAAATTTTGACATCTATTTTACAAAGTCAAATTTGTTATGTAAATAGCTTATTGACGACCTTCTTTTGGTCCCATGAGAATTAAGTAGTCATCCAAATTTCAATGATAGAGCATCACAATTTTGACAAAAGGAATTAGCTTAAAAATACCAACATATATTGGGGTAAAATGAAAAACGTTGTTTTTAATAATATCATGAAATTCCCATTGTCACAAACCATTTTTTCCATCAACATTTAAAAACAACATTGGATTTCCCAAATTTAAGATTGAGTATATAGGGATTTTTTCCAAAACATATATGATAATGGTAATATTCCTCCTATTGACAACCACCGTTGACACCAAATCTTTGTTCTTGCTTCAACTTTCTAGGATATCCACTTCTAATGCTTTTCACTATAGGCATTGGGATAAAGGTCAAAATTAGACATTTATGCTTTTTCTTGTAGAACAAATATTGTATGGAAACATTGTCGTGATGACTTGCTCATGTCAAGATTGTTCTTAGTTAAGAGATATGGATGAAATTCAGATATTAATATCCATTCATACCGTAGTTCCAAATAGGTTAAATGCTAGTTCATATGCCTTTGCATCATTTGCAATCCCATTACTGAAATTGGTTATATCATAAAAAAATATTAGATGCGTAGATGATAAATCTTTTGTGATTTGAATTCCTTTTATCCACTTATGATGTAAGACGAGTTGTGTATTTTTCTAATTCTTCTACCACCAATAGGAAGAGTAGTGGAGATAGTGGGCATCTTTGTATCAGCTCTCTTTAGGAGACAATTTTTTTTTGAAACATAACCATACATTAGTATAGAAAAAGGGAATAAGGAAAAACATGCGCCAATCCCACTTATGAATGGAAGCTTTAAAAGAACATGAAGAAGAAGAAGTATCCAGTAAAGGTTAGTCACTTCTTCTTCTTCTTCTTCTTTACTTTTTTCTGAAGAAAAAAATTCTAACTTTCATTAAGGATGAAAATTACATTTTGTATGAATTTTTCTTAGTGATCGGGAGTTCTACACACGTGTGAGGAGCCACAGCCACAACGTGAGACTGTGTGCATCACCAGCACCATGGCCCTAGGAGGGGACCGCGAACTGGATCCTCCCCTCCCACTTGAGCCAGCTATGTTTGGAGATCTCGTTGCAGCATGCAATAAACGACCAGCAACCGAAAACCAACAGAAGTTTGTCAAAAGAATGGATTCCATCCCCACAGTTGCTCTGCTAACTGGAAAACCCTACAAGGTGGCATTGAACCTAGCAGAAAGAGGGCTTATTGGATAGTTCACTGGGATATGGCCCTCGCCTAATGTTGTAGATACATGGGTGCAAAGGAACTAGTGATCTCTGGTCAAGGAAGGTATCAAAAGTCACTTTGTCGGCAAAGGCTTCTTTTTATTCATATTTGAAATGATAGAAGACAAGAACCTCATATTCAGAAATGGCACATATTTCATGGGGCCTCATGGTTTTTATCTGAATCAATGAACTCCAGACTTCTATCCGACATAGGATGTGCCCTCAGTTGTCCTTATCTGGGTGCGCTTGCCCCATTTACCTCTGCATTGCTGGAACCCCAAATCCTTAGAAACCATGGCAAATAAACTTGGCAAATACATCGACCGAGCAGAAAGGAGGGACCAGTGCTCATGTGCGATAATTTGCATGGAAGTAGACCTCGGGGAAGGTCTCCCTGAAGCTACTAAACTCACGGTGGCTGACTGGACTCACATACAAGTGTTAGATTATGAGAAACTCCCATTTAAATTTTGGCATTGCCATGGCTATGGGAACTTTTCCAGGCACTATAAAAAGAAATCAGAGGATGGCGTCGAGAATCCGAAAGGAGATCAATGGAATCAGGTCCAGAAACCAGGAACAGCTAAGCAGAGCAACAGAAACAAAGGGAAATGATTGTCCACGGGGAGTGGTGCTCCTCCCAAAGCCCAAGAGGAGGGAATATCAACCCCTGCAAGAGCAGACATACCCACAAATCCCTTTGAAATACTTAGCACACCAAAAAAAACTCCAAGATCCAGCAAATAAATAGGTTGAACAGTAGGCCATCACCATGGAAGAAAAAAAAAGGTAGGAGGAAACAGGCCCTCTCCAAATTGGAACTCCAAAAGGTGTCTCTAGTTCCCCAAATTATGTAGATATGACAAGGAAGAAGACCCCAGAGATTTCAGGGTCCTCGGAAGATGAGACAACTGAAAGGCCCTCGAAAAGAGTGGGGAGGAAATCTCACAGAGAGGCCACAGAAGAAGAGGCAGAGAGACAAAAAATAAAAGGCAGCCAACCCATGATTGAGATGTCTATTAGCAGAAATACTAGAACCAAGCCTCCCAAGGGAGGTACATCCCCACCCTCTGCCAGTAAATAATTTGATTAGTCTCTTGGAATTACAGACGACTAGGGAATCCCTCAAAAGTTGAAGCAGCCAAGAACCTATTGAAATTAGAATTTCCTAAGATCCTCATGCTCCAAGAGACTAAAATAGAAGGCGAAGCCCTTCTGGAAATCAACAAAGTAAAATGGAAAACAAAAGCTGGAAAAGTTGTAAGTGCTAGAGGTACATGCGGTGGGCTAGCCACTCTCTGGGAGGATGATAAGTTTGAACTTGGGAGCTCCTTTCAGACGTAGCACTGGATTTACACCGAACTCCAGCACCTTCCAAGTAAGATTAACTTTGCTCTCTTTAATATTTACGTACTTGTCCTCTATGTAGAAAAGAAAGAATGCTAGAAAACCATAACCGATTTCCTTGAAGCCTACTCCCTCAAGAATATAATTCTAGTGGGAGACTTCAATCTAATCCTCAACCCAAAGGAAAAAAGAGGAGGAACCAGTAGCAGGTACCATTTCCTTCCCTTAGTGGAAGACCTGATTCAACAATGGGATTTGCTAGACTTCAAGCCAAAAAAAGGGCTTTACGCATGGACAAATAACAAAGTTGGGGTGGAGCATATTTCAGCTCGGTTGGATAGATTCCTTCTTCAGAGCACCTTCCTCTTCGAGAAGAAGATCATTTCCACAAAAATTATGCCAAAGTTGACTTCAGATCATAAACCCATCCTTCTTTTGCTGGAAGAAGAAGAAAATTTGGGGCCAATTCCCTCCCGGTTTAGCCCTCTCTGGGCAAACAAAGAAGGGTTTACGGATACAGTCAAGAGGGCCTAGTCCATCCATGTTCTCAGATCGCCCAGCTATGTCTGGGAGCAAAAGCTAAAGGCCACCAAATCAGACTTGAAACAATGGATAAAAAATCCCATAGACTCCCCCACTAGTCATAGAAAACAGAACACAAAGTAGATGTTGGATCTGCAAAGGGGACTGGAGCTGCAAGACATTACCTGCTCAGAAATACAGAGTGAGCAAGAACTCCAAATCAGCACCCTTCGATAATTTAGAGACGAGGAAGAATCCTTGAGGCTCAAATCACGCAATCTCTAGCTTGTGTCTGGAGACAAAAATTTAGCCTTCTTTCAGAGGCAAATTCGAACCCGTCTTTCTAGAAATCACATTGTTGAAATCACCTCACTAGATGGGGTTGTTCTCAAAGGCACAAATTTGATAAAAGAGGCTGCAGCCTCTCATTTTCAGCAGTTCTACAAAGAAGAAGGTGTGGATGATGATGAGGAAGCATAAGACTTTCTCAACCACATTCCAATGTTGGCTAACAATTAGGATAACTCAACACTCTTGAAGCCTTTCACCAAAGATGAAATTAGCAATGCCATATGGAATATGGAACTAGGCAAAGCTCCAGGACCCGATGGGTTCTCCATACATTTTTACAAAATCTGTTGGGACATCATCAAGGCTGATTTGTAGTGAATGATCAAAGGCTTCCTCCGAAAAGCCAAAGTGGGAGGAAGCACAAATTCCACTTTCCTAGCACTAATCCCCAAAGAAGCGAACCCGGTGGCATTCGACCGCTGCAGGCCAATCTCGCTATGTAATGCGTCCTACAAAATTCTCACCAAGTTACTTGCAAATAGAATAAAGTCGCTGCTGGAAAAACTCATCTTGCCCAACCAAGGAGGGTTTGTCAAAGGCAAGCATATCCTGGACAACGTGATAATGGTGCAGGAAATCATCCATTCTAGCCATCAATACAAAGAGAAAGGTATGCTCATCAAGCTGGACATGGCAAATTCCTTTGACTGAGTAAGGCACTCTTTCCTCCTCCAAGTTCTTGATGCATTTGGTTTTAGTTTTGAATTTATAAAATTGATTAAAGCATGTATTGGAGAACCTTAGATAGCCCCTCCAGTAAATGGTCGGCCGGCAAAATACATCAAAGCTTCGAGGGGCATTAGGCAAGGCTTCCCTCTATCACCCTTCCTGTACATTCTAATGGCAAACTCCCTGAGCCAAAAGCTCTCAACAGAGAAGCTCAATGAGACACTTCCAGGCATCAGGGTGATAAACCAGAACAACCCCACTCAATCATGCCTTGTTCGCCAGTGACTCTATCCTTATGGGAGGAGCCTCCATTAAAATAGTAAGGGCCTTCAATGGAGTAATCCAAATCTCTGCAGAATCTTCGGAGCTTGGTCAATAAGAGGAAAAGCGCAGTGTATGGCTAGGCGGTAGACCAACAAACTATTCTCATGATTGCCCAAGCCCTGGGCTTCACCGGCTATGTCTCTTGGGACAAATTCAAGTACCTAGGCTTGCCTTTAACATTAGGAACTAGCAAGGCCCCTCATTAGATGGAAATTATCAGCAAAATTAAGGCAAATATGACTACATGGGGCGGTTAGTGGCTTACCACAGCCGAGAAGCTCATTCTTGTTAAGTCAATTCTCTCATCCCTTCCTATCTACCAGGATTCATTCCTTTAGCTCCAAAAATGATCACAAAATAGCTAGCTAAGCTGATTCGAAATTTCCTATGGCAAGGAGGAAAGGGGAACAAAAAAAAAACACCTTTTAAGCTGGGACATAGTTAAAAGGCCAATATCTGAAAGCGAACTACAGGTAAGAGATCCCAGGTTGGCCAATCTAGCTTTGGGAGGTAAGATTCTCTAGAAAATATTCTCAAATCAAAGACATCGTGTAAGTCAAGTTCTAATTAAAAAGTATATGCACAGACTCTCAATAAAGAATATGGAAGAAGGATCTTCCCACAAAGGAAACACATTGTGGAAGCTGTGCAGCCAAAGTTGGGAGTTCTTTAAAGACCGTCTCTATAGAATCCCAAGAAATGGAAAAATAATTGAACTGTGGGAAGACAAGATCATGTGCCTCCAACCCCTAAATCTTGCACCGAAAATTGCAGATTTGCATAATTGGCTCATCCAAAAAGGTATTCACAAACTTACTGACATACACACTTTGGATTCCAGTGGGAATTGGAGTAATTGGGCTCTCCACCACCCCCCTGACTAGATGCTCCCTCACCTCCATCTCTTTCTAGCTAAGCTCTCTAGTCTGGCTCCTGTGCATCTCCATTCGAGGGACAAATGGGGATGGGGGAAGACTGGAGCTTACTCATCACAGCAGGGCTTTGCAACTCTTCAAGAACAATAGCCTCAGATCCACTCTACAAAGCTTTGGCAGCATGTTTGGGACCCATTTGGTCTCCAAAAATCAATTTCTTCTATTGGATTCTCATGCACAGAAGGGTCCTCACTGGAGATAATTTAAAGAAATGGGGAATTATTGAACCCCATAGAATCCCTCTCTGTTGCATGGCTCAGGAAACAATTGAAAATTTTTTCATCGATTGCCCCTTCTCTCAAGAAGTCTAGTTGCAAGCAATGTTGGGGCTCAACGCCCAAATTCTAGAGCAGCTTTCAGTAGTTAGTCTCTTCGTCTCATGGAAAGAGCGTTACTCTCACACTCTAGAGAGAAAATCAACATGGGCTAAAATTTCGAATGCAATTCCAAAATACATCTGCTAGGGAATCTGGTTGGCAAGGAATGACGCCATCTTCAACAACATATTACAATCCACCAATACAGTGACTGCCAAGGCCAAAGATCTATTGCTGGAAACTTACAAAAATAGACCTCAAAAGTCATACAATTCTCTCCTCCCCGAAAAGCTCAGTTAGCTAGGTGAATCTCTGAGATGGGCCAGCAATAAAAATAACCTCTCCCAACCTTGCCTCAATCTAGAGTGGCGGCTTTGGATCTCTAAGGTGAGTTTCAAAAGTGGTGGAAAAATCATGGCAAAGTCACGATATTCTTCGACGGAGCCTCCAAAGGAAACCCAGGGATATCAGGTGCAGGAGGAATAATCTACTCCCCAGATGGGCACAAAAAGGACAACTTCAGTTGGGGCCTAGGATAGACCACTAACAACTAGGCTGAGATTCTCGTACTACTCAAAGTGTGTCAGCTTGCTCAAGGGAACAGAGGGGAAAACCTTCAAGTCTTCGGGGATTCTGAAATCCTGCTTAAAATCCTAAACACTGGCAACCAACTCAATAGCTTTGCGCTCAACAGGACCCTTGAAAGAATAAGAAAGATGTTGCAAAACTTCACTTCTTGCTCATTCTACCATATCCTCTAAACTCTTAACAAGGAAGCTGACATTATGGAAAATAAGGGATGTCTATTAACACAAGGTTTTATGTCAAAGAACGATGAAGCAACAGAAAGGTACCCAATTCCTTAACAGAGAAGGATAGCAGAGCATGAACAGGGCAGCCAAGGTGATATCTCTGTCTCGCACTCCCTACGCAATAGTTTTGTCTCCGTGAAAGTGCAAATATTGGGAACACAGCATTCATCCAAATCACATCTGAATGTTGAAGACCGACATTGATCCATGACTTTGACACGGGTAGACAAACACAGTTTAAAAGTCAATCATCACAGCCAATGTAGGATACAGACTCATCGTTGCTCCAGCAGTATAATTCGAACCACATAACTAGCTAGCCATAGCTAATGCGATCACTTAAGAATTTAGCTCTCAAATAGCGAGATAAAGGAAAGGAATAGAAATGTCAAAGGCTACAGTTATCGAGCTACTGGAAGCGATTCTGGGCAAGTTAGGTTTGTCTTATCCCACCAAAGAAAAGCATAAAGAAAAAAGCCAAGTTTCTAAACTCTAAGCACAAAGCAAGGAAATGAAACAGTGAAATTCCAATGGAAAAGACAAATTATGAGGATTCTAAAACACCATAAATCTTACAATTGACTGTAATAGAGGTTGTTTGGCTTAGGCCCAACCATATTTCTTAATAAAATTCAATTGTTTTTTTTAAAAAAAAAAAAAAAAAAACATTTTGTATGTGCACTAGTGTGCACTCAAAAAATGCCAGCAAAGCTATCCATGTCATGTTATAAGCCCTTTTACTTACATCATAATAAAAATCATCCCAAAGGATATATAACAAAAATATACATCTCATAAAAAATCCATATAGATTGTTCGGTGCATGATCATAGATAGAGTTTTTAGCTGCGGAAACAAAAAATTATAGATCCATTTTTATGCCCTCTATGAAGGGATAATGATAATATTCATACATCTATCCATCTATATGCTCCTGGATTTTCTAAGTTCCCATACTCTTAGTAGCACCTTCTTTAGATAAGGAGTCAACATTTGAATTTATTTCCCTATAAATATGGCAGCAAGTGATATGGTTAAAGGACTACTTTAAAAGATTGATCTCCTCAATAATTGGCAATAGTGTGTGCATGTGGAATATAGAAGTATCATTGAACCAATTTATAACAATCCTAGAATCTCCAAATATTTGAAGTCTACAAACTCCCTTTTTTATAACAAACAACAGAAGCAATTTTAAGATGATGAGTTCAGATTAATTATTTGTGCCATATCCTAACCCACTCTTGAGTTTGAAGAAATGATATTTTGTTAGGTATAGTACAACCCCTCCCCTACAAGTACCTCCAGCAAGGGAGGCACCATCAAAATAAGCCCATGGATATGACGTAAAAATTTCTTCAGTGATGATATTATGAGGTTGATGGATAGATTCAGAACCAGAGATAAAAGAAAAAATAACTTTTTAGAGGAGAAATTTGATGATAAAGGATAGAATAATTTTGTGTCTTAATGGAGTGTAGGGCCTCTTCAGTAATTCAAACACTATCATCGATCTCCTAATTTTCTCTTATGAAACCAAATTGTTCTTTGGAGATGGATTTTGATGAGAATTAGTTTTGCATTGCATTTCTATTACTTTTGCAATGATTTTGTAAATTGAGTTACACAATGAATTAATAGTTCTAAATTTTTCATAAGATGATATGGGTGAATCCCTTTTAGGGATGACAACCATAAATGTAGCCTTGAAATTTCCATAAAGAGCGCCATTTTTCTTGGATTCTTTAGCTATTCTCAATTGGTCACTCTTTATTAATTCATAAAAGCTAATGAAAGACTCAACTAACCATCAATCCCAACCCATGCTCTTATCTCTTTAGAGGAATGCACTACCATATTAATCTCTTCCTTAAATAGTTCCTCAATTATGTTATTATTTTTTTCATCATTGAGAACTATTGGAAGATATGAGGAGAGGGACACAACTTAAACTATATCAACCCCTAAATATTTTTTATATAATTCCTCAATTTTCCTTAACCCTTCCTCTATAATTTTCTTATGAGAACACACCACTTTATGGAATTTTAATCTTGATATTGGGTGGTCCATTTCTATCCATTTGACATTTTTTATCTCACATATTTTATTTCCTTGGATTTTTAGATTATTTTTTGATCCTGACTCCTTTCCAACAATCACTAGGGAATTCTACAACACCTTTTTTTTCCTTTGGTTCAAGCCATTTATTTTTCCTTTCCTTTTTTAAGAATAATCCTATTGATATGGATTTCTCCTCACATTTCCTCAAAGTTACCAATTTCTTTCCCTTACGATCAAACACCATCTTCATTTCTTGTTTAATATTGAGGCACTCTATGTTTAAATAAGGTTGTCTTTTCCCTATCAATAGTTTATTTGATGGAAAACTTAAATAGATATAACTCGATAGGAGTTCTCATGAGCTTTGTGTTTGTTTTCCTTCTCATTCCATTTGTCATTAATGGATTACTCATTACTTCAACACCTATTTTCTTAAAAACCTTGAATTTCTCCCTAACCTCCTCTAGAATATACACACCATTAACATCTTTTCGAGAATGTTTACTTTTTAAATGCCCATTTTCATTGCATATGGCACACTTACAAAGGATTTGGACATATTCCATCCTCTTTTGGTGAATACATCTCCCAAATTCCATGTCAACAATGTCAATAAGGCCATGAATTAAGTTCATTTTTGAAAAGATCTTGATAATTGAGATTATTTCCCATTTGTAATTTTTTCATCTATGTCAATCGTTCTACCCATTGATTTCTTATAGCATTCAAACATTACTCTTTCCATGCTTATAAGGCTAGGTAAGGTTATTTATCCTAGATGTGATTCATTTCAAATGATTCTTTCAATGAATCAAAATGCAAGCGCCATTTCTTTAAGGTTGGGATAACACTATACAATTATAAGTGGCATTTTCCTATTAGGTACCCATTCCTACCATTTAAAAAAAATTAAAGTAATACACCCTTTAGCTAAAAATGATAAATATTGGGGCATATCTCAATTTCATATTCCATACCTTTTTTACCCCATGTAGCTAAGCTTTTTCTTGAGATTCTTCTTCCATGAAACTTCTTAATAATGGTTATCCCTACAAGCTCGTTGAGATTTAGGAATGGATATGGAAGTTCCACATTTCAATGGAATAGGGTGGTGGTTCAAAGGAAGGTGAGGTTATATAAGGTATTGTGTAGTTCTTACAACCCACAATGCATTGTTGCTAAGGGTTAACAACTGTGAACACGCGTGGTTAGCATTATTTGAAATCCAAAGTGTGGAGCGGTATAGATTTGTCATGGCAAATATGGGTGATTAGTTTCGGGATAACGAACATGTCAAAACCAGCAATCCATTTGAAATATTGTTGGAATTCATCGAAGGGATACTAATTACTCTCCAACAAATGAATGCTACGGAGGAGAATGAACATAAGTCATTCCAACTGCTCATGGAAACCAAACGTGAACTATTGTAGAGCAAAATGGAACATTTTTAGGTTGAGATTCAAATTGAAGTAATAACCTTGGACATTAGGGTTTCTGGATTGGAATAAAATTACAGTAGTGGTGATCAACTCAATGTGGAAGTGGTTGGGACCAATGTTGAACTTGTGAGGAAAAAGGCTCAATGTATGTGGGCGGCTGGAACATCAATATAAAGATGGGACACAAGTGGCATGGTGACACTAATGAACCTGGTCATTCCTTTGATGGATAGCCTAATAGATTTTGGTACATTTTGATGTTATGTAGATATATATTAATCTTACAATTTTTTTGCTACGTCTATAACAAGCATTTATTTAGAGTAGGGGGTAAAAATTGTCAAAAGAACAATTTTTTATATTTTTGTTTTCTGAAAGTATTGAATTTTTGGAATACGAAGAACTTTGTAAGGGTCCTAGCCTAGAATCCAATTTTCTTTCTAATACAAACTAATATGAGTTCCTTTGAAAAAAATATAATGGTTGTCTGAACATAAAGCTCTATATGGTTGACCATTGAATCCTCTCCTAGACCAACTTCGTATTCATCCTTTTTGGTCTCAAATTCTCTTTAGTTTACTTGTTCCTCTTAGGGTTTGTTTCTATTAAATCTCCTCTTGCTAGTTACTCTATTGATGGATTTTGAAATCCTAGATCAAGAGTATTACAGAAATAAGGTTTTTAATAATAAACTCACTAGAAGAGACATTAGTCCTTTAGTTTTCATGCACAACATAATGATGGTAGCTACCCTTCTGACAATCCTTTACATCTTCCTTATATGGGGTTGTTTTGATTCTATGGATATCATGAAACCCATCCCCCTCACTTTGCAAGGTTGCATTATTCCTTTCCTCCCCTTTATGCAAATCCTATTCTTATGAGGTGAAGATGGATTCTATCGCCAAGACCTCTAGTGGATATTAAGAGTAATCCACTAGATCTTCATGCTCCACTTTCCTCCTTGGAATAAAAAATAGATCCACCTTTATGCCAAAACATTGATCAACTTATACAAAAAGTATTGTCCAATTTGTCCATCTATCTTACTACCAGCATAACCTATTTTCTCCACTAATTACATATTGAATATACATAACTTAAGTCTACTAAGTTATAAAATATAAATAACATTTGGCTAAAAACATAATACAGTTATCCAACAATCAAGGGTTTTCTTGTTATCATCCAATTATTTGATGAGAAATATTCAACCATTACACCACATAGCCTTTTGGTGTTTCGCTTGCAATGTCCTTAATGCATTAATGTTAATTATTTATTGATAAATATATTTATATTGAGCTAATATTTTGAGGGACAAAAAAGCAACACATATAATTATGGAAATTAACTGAAAAATTATGGGCAATGCTTACTTATCTATCTTTTACATCATATGCTAAATCAAATTCCCTCTATGTAAGATTGGTATCTTGAGAATAGTGAGCTCTTTTAATCAACTTCTACACCCCCTTCCATGATAGCTTACCATAAACATGTGTACATCATTCTATCCATACCTTCATTCAATTGAGATTATGTGCAATGTATAAATCTTGTTCTATCCCACTCTCAACCACCTATACGATGAAAGAAAAAATGAATAATTAGGTACATTGAAGCTTAGGAAATGATGGATGAACAATAATTAAGTAAGTGTGATGATAAAAATAATATATTAAACTATTATATCCCTTTATTGTCTCAACATTCACTTTCCACATTCTACTTTTCCTCGACAAAACCTCTCCTTCAAATTAATGGAATTGACATCCCAAACATGAGGCACATTGGTATTTTCTACTACTTCAAGAAGATACTCAACAATGTACATCAAGGATTAATATACTATATAACCCTTAAACTTATATCCCTCAAGGCGCAATCTTCTTCTAACAAAATCCTTTGATGCCTTTAAGTGCCTCTTCACCATTCACATTGACCTTGTGTGTACAAGTCCATGTATTTCAATCTTCTCAACTTAGTGTATGAGGTGGTGTTCCTATACATTGAAAAAAATTAAAGGTGGATACTTTTGCATTTCATACATTAACCTAGTAATTTATCTCTTCCAATACTTATATCATATGTTTCAACAAAAAATGAATATGCATTGTAAGGTAAATCACATGTCAGTAAGTTTTGTAACTAACATTTGAATTAAATTTTTACTTACTTTTATGTACTTGTTGAGCTCATATATGACCTATTTTATATTGTTATCAAAGTTATATGGGAGATATGGAAGTAGAAAACACTATAACACAAAAAGAATCACTAATTTTTTTTTCCAAAATTTGCTTGAAAAACAACAACAAACAAACAAACAAACAAATTGCTAAAAAAAAGATATGAAAATATGAAAATATACTAAAGTACCTTAGTAAAGGTATGTTAATCATGATTTCATCACCTTGCCGAATTTACCTTTCTTAATTAAGATGTTTTTGATGTTTTAAGCAAAACTATTATTGTTTTCTTTCCCTATAAAGAACCTTGGAAAATTGTATTGGTTGTGAATCACAAGAAGAATTAATCAAATTTCATATTATATAATCGGCTTCTTGTATATCGTTGTGAAATTTGATGATTTTATCATCATTACTCCTTACATCTAAGATTCTCCAAATGATTCTCAAATGGGATGTCATGTTTGGTGAATAAGATGGTTCCCACATGGTGAGGAGAGGATATCAATCGACATGTGATGATATGAATGGAGGATCAATGAGTAGCGTAACATGAGTATAGGGAGATTTCATTACTCATTTATGTTGTCGATAGGGTGGTTATTATCCTTATGGTTATGAATTAATGGATCATGATGAAATCGGAGAGGAATTGGGTCATTTAGTTTTAAATCCAATATTTAGGGTTTGTGGGTAGTTATGGTTGAGGAATTAATTAATCCAACCGGTTTGAGCTCTGTTAATCTCGAGTTGGGAGCTGGAATTTGGAAATTGTGGGTAGCAAACTAGGTTATTCCTTAAATCTATATATTTTAATTCATTGTGTTAGTATGTTTATAGCATGTTGTGTTAGTTTTTGGTATGTGGATGTTTTTTTCTATCTCGTTAAAATACCCAAGCTCACTAGTTTCGATGTAGTGACTTCTATAGTTATCCCATGTGAAATTTGTATTCTTTTGGTGCTCTGCATGTGGATGGTTGTCTTGGAACTCTCTTTGGTCATGGTCATCCTTAGTTCCATTGAAGCATTGAGGAAGGGTTCTTCTTCATGGGTTGGGTCTGATTCCATTAAGGCATAATTCTTTGGTTAGCCCTTAGTGATCTCACATGTTGTAAGCCCTTGAAAGGTATGGTGGATGAGGTAATTAATCACTATATTGGTTCTACTAATCCTAACACCAAATGCTAGAGGAAACTTAATGCTAATATCTCCATCCGAGACAAACATCAAAATATATATGATCGAGGCACAGAAGGAAGCTTGAAAAGAAGTGAACTTCTATGATTTTAAATTCAATTATAAAATAAATAAAGGAATGTATAATCTTAAATCATTCATCAATTGGAAGAAAACAAACATTATTAGAGAATGAATAGAAGAAGAGATCAAAGGGTGGGTTGAAGGCCCAGGGTTCCCAAGAAACATGGATAGCAAGATCTTTAAAAAACAAAATTGTTTGTAATTTAGGTTAGGGGTAAATAATAACAACATATTTTGATTAATATGAGCACTTGGAAAAAAATTCATAATTTTGGGCAAGAAACTCTAACCGTTCATGTTAGAGTAAGGTTCAAGGCCTTGACTAAATAATGAAAATATGGAATGGACAAGAGGGAGATTGTAGATCAAATAGGCTAGAAAGGAAATCCGTCCAACCCAATTGAGGTTGAAGGGTAGATGGAACAAGCAAAAAATCACTAGTAACATGAAACTCAAATTACCACTCCCCAAACCTATCTAAGTAACAATATTATATTCTATAGTTGATATTTAATTAAATTTCCTTTAAATGTTTCCAATCCACTTACAGTCTAAGTTAATATAATCATTTTGTATAGGTACCTATATAGTAATAAAACAACCTAAAGAATAACTATTGAACTTAGAAAATAGTTTGATGACATTTTTTGCAACAACATATGGCATGGTTTCCTCAACGGAAAAGCACAAGGTATTTTGATGTAATTTTTGTGCATAATACTAATATAGAAGCTAGCTTACTAAAAACTTATTCTCCAAATGATTTTATAATAAATTTCTTCTAGATATACATTGTATGAAACAAATGAGTTACTTTTAGATGTTCCTAGTATGGAAACCTACCAAATCAGATGGAGGATCTTTTCCTTCCTTGTGGAATCCCATTAATGCATTAATGGTCTTTATGAAACATAAATTAAACAATAATACAATTACATTTGATAAAAAAGAATCGAATATAAATAAAAATTATATAAAATTACATGTGATACAAACACTGATTACTAACATTGACTATTCTTAGTATATCTAATTTCCATGAGAAGGTGTGAATCTTCGAATTTTTATTCTAGTCCCCTCCTTCCCTTTAAAATTATGTTTTTTTTGTTGTTAGATAAGTATGGTTCTTAGAGAGGAAGCACAGGTATCCATCAAACACCTATTTTCCTCTAACTTCTTGAATGCCAATATATATATAGATAAAGGATTCCCATGTATTTCTAATAGTACGCGTGAAAAGGTGGACCACTGGTTTGATAATGTTACTGGCAAAATAATTCCTAACCATAGGCTAGGATATAAATAATGTGTGTATAAGTCAATAAATATTCTATAGATGGAAAGTAAAGTTAATTGTCTAATAAAAAGGGAAGTTTCCATAATATTTTAACATGTGTTTAAAGAAAATTATCAAGTCCAAAAAAATTCCATAGTTGGCATAAATAAACTTATTGTACATAGCTAAAAGATAATTCTAATTGAAAAGAAAAAAAAATAAACTTGAGGAAAAAAAAAAAAGGAAATATAAACTATTTTTATGTGGAGAGTTCTGAGGGTTAGTTCAATTGGTCAAGTTACTGTCGTTAAAATCACATTGCTAATGAGAGGTCATTAGGCCAATTCTCCTTGATGCTCTCGAGGTTAGGCTTTGATAATGAGCTTGTGGGAAGTGATCCCTTTGGGTTGATCTTCCCAAAACAATATTTCCATGGACATAATGGTCACTAATCTTTGAAATTTGTGAACCACATTAAAATAAAAATAAAACAACAACAATAACAAAAAAAAAACAAAAACAAAAACAACAACAACTCCTTTTTTTGTGAGAAATTTTTACATGAAGGAATTCATAAAATAAAAGATAAATATCTATTTACTTAAAATATAAGTTTTATCTCATTAGGAAGATTTTTACATGGAAGAACAAAAGAGAAGGAAATATAAATATCTCTTTACTTGAATGATAAGTTTTATAATTAATCATGTAAGTATTTAATGAGGACATATATTATTATAAAAAAATATTACAATGTTCAATTAAGTGGTTATAAAATTACTCTTTAGTTTCGATTAGGAAAACTGTGAAAAGTCTAAGTGAAGAAAGAAATGGGGTATGAAAGAATTACTAAGTCTTGTAGGGTAGTATCATTTTGAAATTGTGTGGAATGTTTGGAAAAATGAATTTTAATAATGGAATGAATATTCTCTAATGTATGCACTAAAATATGGAACTTTGGATTATAAATATCAAAGAGATTATCCAAGGAAAGGATATTAGCATAGATATTTGTCAACACAGAAAGGAAAATTATGATGATGTCAATTTTGAAAATCAATTGTAATTTTTCATTAAGGAATACATTTAGGACAATGAGAAATATGAAATGTAGGACTTACTACTATTAATTGATGATTATAAATTTGTATCTTAATTCCATGTTACATATTTTATCGATTTTAATACTATTAACATAGTTATAGGTTCTAATTAGATGGAAATGTTGGGAACATTATTTATAAATATAAAAAATAAATTTTTGACAGTCTCCTATGAGGGAAAGAGGATAGCATTATAGGATTTCAAAGTGGAGACATGTAAATAAATGATCCATAAACTATCGTGGAAATTCCATTGGATAGTTCACCACAACAGATCTGATAAAATTATACTTAAAAATCTGAAATCTACGCTATGAGGAATTATTTCACTTTAGATTTATGGATCTATGAATTATTATTTATCGTGTATGCATGAAAATTATAATTATGCATAAAATAGAGCATAGTGAAATAAAAACTCATAAACCATGATTGATACAAGTTATAACTTGGGAAACCCTTATGAGAGAAAACATAGTTGGAAGGTGAGGTCACTCTGCTCTATTTCTTTGAATAGAAAATGGATGCAAGTATAAAGAAGTAACTCATGTGGCTCATGGGCTATTACAATGCACAAATATTTTGTGTGTGCTCTCTCCCAATCTATCTCAACTATTTTGTTCGTCTATGGAACAAAATGCACTCGAAAAGAATAGAACTTATTTTCCTCCTAGTGGCTCAGTTATAACACAACCTGATAGCCTACTAGTAGTTAGGTTTGACTCCCTCAACTTTAAATAGAGCTACAATATGGACTCTTCTAAAGGATTCTTCATCATGATCATGTGGTTATCCCTTTATCCATGAATAGTGGGGGATGATGTGGCATCTTCTCGAATTATGGCAGTCGAATCAAGAAGTTCAACTTCATAAATGGCATAACTTTTGCATATAGACTTTGATTGAGGTGATTATTGCATCGTTACAAAGGTATTTGTGTGTAGAATAGGAAAAAAAGGTTTTCTTTAAAGCGCAAAATTTTTACCCCCAAAAAAACATCATTTGATCCCTCAAAATGCTCCCAAAAGGTTTTAGACCCTAATTTTCCAAATTGGGTCCCACCAGTAAAGATGGTCCTTTGGGCTTATTCCTCCACTTATTCCACTCTGAAATCATCAAAATGTACGAAAATAATATAATGATCCAATATGACCACACCTCACCATTTTGAGAGGCTTTTGGTCCCCAAAAACTTTTCCTAAATGAGGTGAGAAAATTTGTTCTTCACCTTCTCTTAGGTGTGCCATTTAGATTTTCCTAGAAGTTGTTATTTCAACCCAATATGCCAAAGGTCATGTTGGCCCTATCTTATATTTATGGACCTCTTCTACAAAATTGTATCTTCTATCAACTCTCCCTAAGAATTTGGTGCCAAATCCTCCGTAGAAGGTAGGACGTGTTCCTCTTCCTATTCTAACATGGAAGGCTCACATAGTTTCATATTCTCTACTTTCACAACTAAGTAAATGTGCATGTATGGGAGTAGACTAAGTGTATAGCCATTCCCTCCCACCTTTTCCAGTATCTTAAAGGGATCATATCATAGAGCCTTGATTTTCTTACAAGGACCTTGTATCCTCTCCTTGTTCAACTACTTCCACACTCTATCTCCCACCTTGAACGCATTCCTTGTTTTGTGCTAATCATGCCTGGCCTTGTCTTTTTCATGTGATTTTGAAAGTGTCCCTTGTACCTATATATAGATATGTCTAATCTTCTACACAACTTTTTTTATCTCTCAAGGCATCCCTTGTAATATCCTCCCTTACTCATCATTTGTAATATCCTCCCTATCCTCATTTTTACACATTTGTAATACCAAAATGTAGAGGTGGAAAATATCCAAACAAGTTTCAAAGAGGACTTACCATAGAGTGTGACTCTTATTATAGAGTGCTACGAATAAATATTATATTATATATTATATATATATATATTATATATATATTATATATATATATATATATATATATAATATATATAATTATATTATATATATATATTATATAGAGATATTATATATATATATTATATAGAGAGAGAGAGAGGAGAGAGAGAAGTATATTTTCATCCTTGGTCTTCGGATGATTCGTCAAAAGTTGCACCAAAGTCTCGTTAACTGCTTTTGTCTGCCCATCTATTTGTAGATGGAATGTTTTAGACCTTTTCAACTTTGTGTTCATCTTTTCCTACAATGTACTCCAAAATGCATTGAGAAATATCATGTCACTATCTAAAATAATGCTCCTTAGTGTCCCAAAGTGCACCCAGACTTGTCCAAAGAACATTTTTCTACTTCCTGCCCACTGATAGTCTTTTTATAGGGCATTAGAACAAACATCTTGATGAACTTGTAAACTACCAAAAATAAGTAGGCATATCCCTTCTTGGATTTTAGTAAACCTCCCACAAAGTCCATGGAAATTCTTTCCCAGGGACAATTGGGTATAGGTAAGGGATGATATAGACCTGATTTCTTGTTACTATGATTGCTGGTACAACAACCCATGCATCCTCTTATGAGCCTAGCTACATGTTCTTACATCTTGGGCCAATACACATACCTCTGCAAGTTGACCATTATCTTCCCTACAACCTTGGAGGTGCAATTCTATCTAATCAACTGCAATCACTCACCTTTAGGAACAATTAACTTATCCATCCTGTAGAGGAACCCATCCTGGAGATGGTAGTCAATGGTGTTGTCACCATCGTGCACATGACTTTGAATCCGTAACTACCAAAACACATCCTTGAATTACTCATTCTCTAAATATACCTCTTTGTATACATCATGGATGAATGGCTCCATGTGCATTGAAGTTCCTAACGTTTTGATATTTTATGTGGGTGTCCTTGAAAGCATACCAGACAATTTATTTGTGCTTCCCTTCTTGTACTTGATCACTAAATTAAACTACTATAGAAACCCCATCTACTTGTAATTCTTGGTTTGTTATACCTTACTCTGGGCCTGCATGTGCTATAGTGGTTGGTGATCTGTGTGGATTACTGTCTCATTTCCCATCAAGTAGTATTTTCACTTCTTCACAGATTGCATTAGGGACAAAGCTCCTCATACGTAGGGTAGTTAAGAATTGCCCCATGAAATACTTTAAAATGGTAATATACAAGCCTTACTTACTACATCAAGACCACTCTCGTAGCATACCCACTCCCATCTATCTCCACTTTGAAGGGCTTTTGCAAGTTCGGTAATGCCAGAATTGGTGCTCGATTGATATTCTTATTTATCTCCTCAATAGCCTTCTATTGACCCTTTCCCCACTGGAAACCCTCGCCACTTTGTGTTATGGCATGAAATGGTTTTTCTACCCCTGAAAATGAGGCTATGACTTTCCTCAAGTATTGAATTTCCCCAATTAAACTCCTAACCTCAAAAACATTAGTATGCATAGGCCACTTCACGATGGTCTCCATCTTGGCATGATTTATTTTCATCTCTATTCCACCTATCACATACCCTAGATACACCAATGCATGTTGTGTAAACTCAAATTTCTTGAGATTTGACGGTCGTTGGTGCTTCTTTAATGTCTCCAGCACCTGTGTCAAATGTCAGATGTGATCCTCCCAACTAACATTGTATACCATTATATCATCCAAATAGACAATAACAAATTAATTTATAAAAGGACACAACATATCATTTGGTAACCTCATAAATGTAATCAGTGCACTTCATAGGTCGAATAGCATGATTAACCACCCATACAAACCTTGCTTGGTTTTGAAGGTGGTCTTCCAATTATCTTCTTCTCTAACTCAAACCTGGTGATATCCAAACTTTAAGTATATCTTGTTGAACTACTTCATTTGTTACAAATGATCTAAAAAATCATCAATCCTGGGTAGGGGGTACCTGTTGTTAAGTATGATTTTGTTTAATGGCTTGTAATCAATACACATCCACCAAGTCTCATCCTTTTTTGGCACTAAATGATAGGTGACTCACATGGTGATGTACTCAGTCAAATGACACCTTGTTCCAGTAGTTGTTACACTTTTTTCTTCACCTCACTTTCTTCTATAGTTGAGTACTTGTACATACCAATATTTGGCAATGGGGAGTCTAACACTAATTTGACCTCGTGCTCTACTTCCCTCTCAGGTAGTAACCCTTTAGGTTCTCGGAAAAAATCCTTGTATACCTATAGCAACTCTTCCAATTGTTGATTAAAATTCTTAGCACTCCCCTCCAGGGATGACTTTTCTCTCACTGGCTCTTATGCAGGCTAATTCTCTCTTAAAAGCAATATCAAAAAATCTTGCTAGAACTGATCAATTTCTTGGCTTGGTTGGCACTTACCAGCAAATTTTTTGACGTATCTTTCTATGCATTGATGATGAACAATTTTCCATCCTTAACGAGGACCTATTAGTTGGATCTATGCATGAATATTACATCTTGCATGTACATATAGGGGCTTCGAAACACCACTCCACATATATCAAAGGAAAATCAACACTAACAACAAATCTAATTTTGCATTTTTTTTGTTACCTTTAACTTTGCATCATTATTTACCCATCCCAATGGATATGGGTTTGGATGATTATGAACTTCCAATCCTAATTTATTTATCATCTCTACTGCAATAAGATTCACCTGTGATCCTAAGTAAAACAAAGCGTCAATTTTTGTCCTCTTGTCCTATATCTTTATGTGAAAGAGTTTGGTCATTTCTTTCTCTTCTTGTTGTTGAAAGCTACACAAATTCACCTCCTTCTAGACTAAAATAGATAAGATCTTCTCATCCACGTCTAATTTTCTTTCAACTTTTTTTCTCAAATAAAATTCCATGAGATTCTTCTTCATATTGTGTTTCTTTTTGTTCTTTGGGTTAAGCTCTAGATGTAACTTCAAACACTTCTCCTATGTATAACTGTCAATGTTATAATGGTTGCATTGGTTGCCAATATCCTTGCACTAGTATGTTGTGGTTGTCAGCTTTTTATATTTTCCGCTTCCACTTCTTCTTCCCCTCCTTAGAAGTGTCTTACTGCTCTTTCTGCTTTGATATACTTGATCACCCTTTCTTCTAGCCTATGTTCTCCGGGTATTGTGCTTGTACACAAGCCTCGTGATCCATAATTATAAAGGAATTAAATGAAATACATATTTAAATAATAACACAAAGAAACAATGAAATGAAACTTCAATTAATAAATAGCAAATGTTGAAAATTGTTTACATGCATAATGAAAACAAACTATCTTGGGTGATGGTAGTTATCTCTGAGAAGAAATGTGACGGCTACATGCCTTCTAAACTATGTTACAATGAGACTCGAAGGTCCTTTTATCATGAATAAACAATGAAAAAACATAAACATCAAAAATCCTAACCCTATGAGAAAGCGCCAAAAGGTATAGGCCATGATTGGGTTAGTTGGAACGTCAACTTCCCAAGGTCTTTGGGATACGATCTTCTTTTAGCACTCAAGATAGCCCGTTAGAAAGGTCTATCCGAGGATTAAAAAATTTGATAAAAGTTTTAAGGGTCTCTAATTTTCAGACTAAAAGAACCCCTTCTCCATTCTCCAAATTGTTATTTATAATTTACGAAAAGGAATCTACCAAAAAAGGAAAGTTATTGAAAGAATGGCTAAGATATCTCATTTTAGTTCAAAAGAGTCCCTTTCTCCTCTTTGCTAGTGAAATTCCATTGCTCCCGTGATTATTTTGTCTCATCCTCTCCAACAAGCTTCCTGTCAAAATCAATCAAAATTAAATTAAACCTAATTAAAATAGAGAAAAACTCATATTTCACAAAATGTGAAAAACAAATTAACAAATCCAAATCTAGTTTTATAAATTAATAAAGATAGATCTAATATTACCCTTCCTTTCTTGTGAATAGAAAATTCAAAAAATTGATCTTCTAAAACGAATTTGCAACAACAAGTCATTTTGGGCCAACAAAAATTCTCCAAACAAACTCAAAAATTGATTATTTGGATGCTAATTCATAGTTGTAGATTCTGCTAATTTTTTTGAGTATTTAATGAAAAATTCTAATCATAAAACCACTTCGACACCCTTCTCCATGAAATAAGCTTTCCAACGTGCTCTCATTTTCCCAATTTTATTGAGTAGATCTCAAAATATTAGTGGTTAAAGTCTAGGTTCCAAAAATAGCAGTTTGCTAGAAAATACAACCTTAGCCATTTTAACTAAAAGTTATGGTTTTTTTAAATAAATTTTAAAAACTATTTAAAAATAAAATAAACAAAATTATATACTAAAAAATTATAAATAAACAAAACCCAAATATCAATATCATAAAATATTATCAACAAAGGGTTCATGAATTTAATGGTTTAATGCCATGGTTTTAATGTTTTGGTGAAGTGAAGAGTATGTATGTGATATGTAAAAGGTAATGAGGAGGAGTGGAGTGTGGGCACTCCCAAACTCCAAAGCTTTTCAATCTACTTATTTCTCATATGTGTGCGTGTACGTGCACACGAGCACCTCCTATTTGAGCTCTTTGTGCTCCTCCCACGTGGTATGCGCGCACCCTAAGTCCTAATCAGCTTAGGTGGGTTTGAAAAATGAAATTGCAATGCCTTCAGGGTGAAGGAACCCATACTATTTTTTTAATATATTTATATTTATATATTAATTATATTTACGATATAATTTTTAATTATTATTTTAGTATTATTATTATTAGATATATAACTAATACGATAAATCAAACTGTGAAATAACAAATTTGATATTTAAAATCAATTAAATTAATTAATCAAAATTAAATTAAATTAAATATTATTTACAAAATTATAAAACATGGGAAAATAGTAAAAATACATATTTTTTAAGGTGGTGAAATTTGATCGAGGATATTTTCCAAACCGTATGTCTAGACGAAGTGAAACTTGAACCATTGGAAAGTTAGTGATAAGACTCACACAATGGAGCAATCAAAATGAAAATCCAAGAGAATTGAAAACCTTGCAAAATTAACAAAATTAAAGCATTAAAGAAATGATTTGACCAAAATTTACAAGGAGGGTCCCCGTAATTTTTTTGAAAAAATTAGAGGAGTGTTGTGGCCACAATAGGGAGATACCTAATAATGCCCATCTTTCTGAACTCTGTGGTGTGCTCTTGTACACTCTTCTCCTACTTCTACCTAAAGTAGTGGCATTGGATCCACTAGTCCTCTACATATTCGATAGGGTAAAATTGTGACCTTATGGGGGTTTTAGAGTCCTCCTGCTAAGCCATTGAAGGATCTCCCTCCAACCTCAAGGTCTCTATGTATATTTCCCACTAGGTCGAGGCATGACCCTCTAATTTCAGTTGCATAAATGAAATATTTTGTACTTCCTCTATATGAGGAACACTGAAATAAAATTTTATTTGTTGCAAATAGTGATTTATATTTATACCATCGATCTCACCTTGGTACAACTTAATATAGGCCTTCACTTACATTCTGAATAGAGTGTTTGAATCATTCATGGCACTCGAACAAGGTTGATCTTTTTCGGGTCCTTTTCTTCAACTCATTATTTTTTTCTTCATGATCTCCTAAACTTCCTTCTTATCAAACCTCCACAATAGAACGCCCATCTTCTTCAAATAACTTGATTTTATTCATTATGATCACTGTAAGGAGATTCAAGTTATGATTTATATCTGCAACTAGTCTTTCTAGTCGTGAAAACTTGTCATTTACATGATCACAAGGGTTATTAAAAAATTTGTTGGTCATGACTAGGGTTTTATGTCTTTTGGCTTTTCCAATATATATCCCTCTCTACAATATACCCAAAGAAACTTTTTCTAATAGTAATATGATATGTAAACTACTATGGACGTTCCACTGGATAGTTTGTCACAAAATATCTGATAAAATTATACTTAAAATTTTGAAATCTAAACTATATGGGTTTATTTCTCTTTGCATTTTTAAATCTGTAAATTATTGTTTACCACATATGAAAGAAAAGTATAACTATGCAAAAAATATAGAATATTGAAATAGAAACTCACAAACCATGATTAACACAAGATATAACCTAGGAAACCCTTTCGAGAAGAAACCCAGCTCGATGGTGAGGCCTCTCTACTTTCTTTCTCTAAACAAAAATTGGCCCAAGTACAAAGAAGTAATGATTGTGGCCCGTGGGCTACTACAATTCACAAATACTCTGTGTGCTCTCTCCCTATCCATATCAGCTAATTTATTCATCTATAGAACAAAATTCACTTGAAAAGAATGGAACCCATTTTCCTCCTTGTGGCTCTATTATAACATAGCCTGATAGCCAACTAGCAATTAGGTTTGACTCCCTCATCTCTTAACTAGATTTATAATATGGACTCTTGTAGAGTCTTGTTCATCATGATCCTGTGGATATCCCATTTTCCATGAATAATTGGAGCTGATATGGTATCCTCTCAAATTATGGTGTTGAAATCAAGAAGATCAACTTTGAAGCGACGTAACTTTTACATACATACTCTGATTGAGGCAACTCTTACGTCATTGGAAAGAACTATGTGTGTATAATAGGATATAAATGTGTCATGAAAAAGAAACAATGTTTTACCCCCAAAAAATTGTCGTTTGATGTCTGAAAATGCTCTCAGATGGTTTCAGACCTCAATTTTCCAAATTGGGTCCTGCTGGTAAAAAAGGTTTTGTGAGCTAATTCCTCTACTTTTTACACTCTGAAAGCATCGATATGGATGAAAAAAAATGATCCAATTCAGATCAAGAAATTTTGTCATTAGAATATAGAAACCATATACAAAATGTGATAGTCCAATATGATGAGGAATCACACAACAAGGTGATGATGATTAAGAATGGAAAACTAGAGATTGGAATAAAACCTTAGCAACAAAGATGAAGGAGTTGTGCACACTCTAAAGGAATTGGAGAAGAAATATATAGAAATTTACGAATGACAACAAAAAATAAGAGCTACAACAACAAATTAACAACATAAAAAATGCTCAAAAAATATTGAAGATATTAAGAAAAAACTCTCAATCAAAGATGATGAAATTTCTCGTTTCAGATTTAACATAATAAATCTCTACCAATAAAAATAAAGAAGTTGAAGAAAGAGAAACAGGCACAAGAAAAATCCCAAAACAAGGATAAGGGTATTTATATTGATGCAATCAATATGGAAAAACTTAACATTGTTATCAATGAAGTTGTATTAGTGGAAGAGCCAAAAGTTGAAAATGAAGATGAAGTGAGCTCAATACAAGCTAGATCAAACTTAAAATCAGAGTGATATTGCTAATGAAGTCTTTTTGGTCAAATAGTTTCTAGAAGTTAAGTTCAGGAAACAATTTAGTGATAAAACAACATCAACAGATTTAGTAAAGGTTGACATAACATTTATCATCACCAATGAAGTCATATGTTAGCTGAAGGATGTTAGCACACTAGTAAATAAAATATTAAATGATATCATGATTATTCAAGTAATTCAAGATAAGATTAAAACACAAATTAAAGGATTAGCTTATTAAGATATCACATTTATACCAAAATCACAAAACTCATGGTATGCAAGAATCAATCCCAAGGCACCTAACTAGAATTAAAAGTGCTCTTATGTATCGAAGCATCCAAAGATCTATTCACCTAAAATTAAATAACAAACAATACCAAATTTAGAATCTTATCATCATAGAGTACCAAAACGAATCCACCTTAGATGGATTGATCCTTTTTTAGTGTACCAATATTGTTCTAAGCTTCAAATTTCATATCGCTTCGTGTCCTCAACCTTATCTAATCAATGACAGTTACAAAATATTTTTCATTCTACGAGGAGAAATTTCTATTGCCTATGCTTTGAGGACAAAGCATTTTTGAGAGAGGAGGACTTGTAATATACCTAGGGTATATTACATTAGGGTTTTACTATATAATAACTATTATGTAATAAATAACAATCACATAATAATAGTCATAGTACAATTAATATGTAGCCATTAATGTGTAATAATGATAAGTCATGACATTTGCCAAAGACATGACCTATATTTTCATTGCGTGTTTTTATACATGTCTATTGTACTTAATGAATCATGAGTCAGATATATATTCTTAAAATAAATAATTATTATTTAATATGGATTAGTTTATGTATTTCAAGATGTTCTCATGAAGTGGACCACCAAGTTCACTTCACACATGCTTAGGCAATTCAGCATACAATGCTTTGTCTTTGTACTTACAAATAATAAAATATTCTTAGTATATCGAGCAACTATTAAAATGATGCAAAATTTTACAAGAATAGTAAAAACATCTATTGATTAGCCTGGGCGATGTTTGTACCCCACTTCAAACTTCCCAAACTCCTAATATTGTTTTATAATTGATTCCATTAAAATTCATTTCCTTTGTGATCCCTTGCACTCTATGCAAAGGTAATAACATTTACTATTACCATTTTTCTTCTTTTACTCAGCAATGGTCATCAAAGTTTCCTTTGTTGATGTTTTTAACTATACAACAAAATCTTCTAAAGCAATCATAGTATAATTTAAGAATAAATTCAAAGAATTAAACACATGGAATTGAAAATATGTTTACAAATTGTTTAGTTGAAAACAATTCCAATTATGTAGAGAATCCAAAATTACTAGAAATAAATGGACGTTAAAAGTAGATAGAAAAATGTTGTTGTAGTCATCAAAAGCATGACAAAAAAATTATTACAGACATTGAAATTATCACATAATTGTTTCTTATCCCTTTGGTTATAAATATATCTACAATGATGTTGGAATTCCAACATCCGTTTGAAAAACTCAAATTTGTTAACCATGTAAATAGCTTATTAACAAAGTTTTTTGGCCTCATGGGAACTTTGTTGTCATTGCAATTTCAATAATATAGCATTGTAATTTTGACAAAAGGAACTAGCATTGAAATGCTGACATATAATGGGGCGATGTGAGAAAAATGTCTTTTTTTAATAATATTACAAAATACCCAACCTCATAGACCATTTTTTCCATCAACACCAAAAAACAACATTAAATTATGGACCCAAATGTATCAGTGGGTATACAGGGATTATTTCCTAAACATATTCCATCAAGGTAAGTATTCCTCCTATTGATGACCACCATTAACACCAAGTCTTTGTTCTTGCTTAAACTTTCTAGGATAACCACTTCTAATGTTTTTTACCATAAACAGTAGGCTTTAGGCCAAAACCTTGATATTTTAAATTTTTTTCTACAGGAGAAATCTTGTTATGGCAACATTGTCCTAATCATTTTCCCAGGCCAAGGGGTTACTTGGTCAAGAAATATGGATGAATTTTGGATATTAATCACCATTCATATAGTAGTTCCAAACAAGTTGAGTGTTGGCTCGTATGCCTTTACATCATTTGCAATCCCATTTCCAAAAATGACTATATCATCAACAGATATTAGGTGGGTCAATGATAAATATTTGGTTATTTCAATTCATTTTATTCCCTTTATCCTATAAGATGATCTATGTATTTGTTCAACCCCTCTACCACCAATAGGAAGTAGAGTGGAGATAATAGGAATCCTTGTGTCAATACTATTTAGGAGATGAAAAAATTTGAAATGTAACCATTCATGAGTACAACAAAAGAGACTGAGGAAATATATTCTCAATCCAACGGATGAATGGAAGCTTTAAACCAACATGAATAACCACAAGTATCAAGTAAAGGTTAAAGCCATATGCCTTTAAGAGGTGTAGTTTGATGATGAAGATTGGAAGCTCTCATTTTCTTTATGGAGCACAAGGCCTCTTGAGTAATTCCAACATCACCATGGATTTCCCTAGCCTCCTTGTGAAACAAAATTGTGTTTTGGAGATAGTTGATGGCTACAATGAATTTAAGTGCATTTTTATTACCTTTTCTATGATTTTTTATATTAAGTTACATAAAATATCAATAGGTCTAGAGTTTTCAAAAGATGATGCAAGGAAATCATTTTTGGGGATGACCATCATAATTGTAGCCTTGAAATTTCCCCTAATAACATCATTTTTCTTAGATCATTCAATTTCGTTAACATAGGTAACTCTTTATTAGTTCATAAAATCCAATGAAAAACTCAACTAGTCATCAACCTTGATGCAAGCTCTTATCCCTTTGATAAGAATGTATTACCATCTTGATCTCATTCTCATAAACTTCCACTGATATTCTTGTTTTGTTTTGTTCACTACTGGAAATTATTGGAATATTTGAGGAGAAGGATGTAACTTCAACTCTATGATAGGTTTTTTATATAATTTATTAAACTGCCTCAACCCTTCCTCTGGTATTTTCTTATGAGAACACACCACTTTACCTTTTTCTTTCTCTAGTTCCCAATTTAATTCCATGTTGATCTTCCTCACATCAACTTAGTTGCGAAAAAAATATAGTGTCGTCGATCAATGGAGGAAGATCCATAGATTGAAGAGTTTCAATCGATGTTACCTTTAACTTTGCATCTTTATTTACTGATCACAATGGATATGGGCTTGGATGATAATCAACTTCTAATCCCAATTCTTTACCATCTCTACTCTAATGAGATTCACTTGTGATCCTAAGTCAAAGAAAGCATCAATATTTGTCCTCTTGACCTATATATTTATGTAAAAGAGTTTGGTCATTTATTTATCTTCCTATTGTTGAAGCCTACACAAATTCACCTCCTTCTACATCGGCATACACAAGATCTTCTCATCCACGTCTGAGTTGCTTTCAACTTGATTTATCGAATCACTTTCCATGAGATTATTCTTCTTATTTTGTTTCCTTTTTCTCTTTTGGTTAAGTTTTAGATTTAACTTCCAACACTTTTCTTGTGTATGATCTTCATTGTTATAATGGTTCCAGTGGTTGCAAAGATACTTGCACTGGTGTGTTGTGGTTGTCATCTTTTTATATTTTCCCCAATTCCACTTCTTCTTCCCCTCCTTAGAAGTTCCTTAATGCTCCTTTGACTTTGATAAACTTGATTACCCTTTATTCTTGTATTGTGCTTGTACGTAAGCCTTGTCTGTGGATCTAGGCTTAGAAAATGTCACTTGCTTTCACAAATGGTTGTGTAGAAAAGATATACTTAAGAGTAAATATTGGTTCTTTTGGGAGATACCTAGAATTATGCCCATATTTTAAAATTTGTGGTGTGCTCTTGTACACTTTTCCCCTACTTCTGCCTAAAGTAGTGACATTGGATCCACTAGTCCTATACATACCTGATAGCATAAAATTGTGACTTTATGAGTGTTTTAAAGTACTCCCACTTAGCCATTGGAGGATCTCCCTCCAAATTCAAGGCCTTTATGTGGATTTCTCACTAGGTCAAGGCATGTCCCTCTAATTTTAGTCACATAAATGAAATATTATGTTCTTCCTCTATATGATGAACACTAAAATAAACTTCTAATTGTTGCAACTAGTGATTTATCTTTAGAGGATCGATCTCACCTTGCTACAATTTAATATTGGCCTTTTCTTCCATTTTTAATAGGGACTATGAATGTTTAACGTCACTCGAACAAGGTTTATCTTTTTCGAATCCTTTTCTTTGGCTTACTCTTTGTTTCTTCTCAATCTCTTGATCTTCCCTTTGATCGCACCTTCATGTTAGAACCCATGTATTCTTTGTATAGATCGATTTTATTCAATAGGGTCTCCATGATGAGATTTGTGTTATGATTTATATATGTAACTTGTGTTTCCAGACGTGAAAACCTCTCCTCTGCATGATCACGAGGTTTATTCATAAATTCTTTGGTCATGACTAGGGTTTTATGGCTTTTGGCTTCACCAGTGTAGATCCCCCAAAAATTTCCACAATATACCCAAAGAAACCTGCTCTTATAGAAATATGATCTTTAAACTACCATGGATATTCCATTGAACAGTTTGTCACAACATTTCTAATAAAATTCTACTTAAAAATCTTAAATCTACACTATATGGGTTTATTTCTCTTTATATTTTGGATTTGTAAATTAATGTTTATTGCATATGCATGAACATAACTATGCAAAAAATAAAGAACAAAGAAATAAAAACTCATAAATTAAGATTAACACAAGATACAACCTGGGAAACCTTTTCGGGAGAAAACCCAACTAGATGGTGAGGCCTCTCTACCCTCTTTCTCCAAACAAAAAATGGCTTTGAGTACAAAGAAGTAAGGATTGTGGCCCGTGGACTACTACAATGCACAAATCCTCTCTATACACTCTCTGCCTATCCCTATCAACTACTTTGTTTGTCTATGGAACAAAATGCACTCGAAAAGAATGGAATCATTTTTCCTCCTGGTGGCTTTGTTATAACACGGCCTAATATCCTACTAGCGGTTAGGTTTGACTCCCTCATCTCTTAACTAGATTTAAAATATGGAATATTCTAGAGTCTTCCTCATCATGATCGCATGGCTATCCCATTTTCCATGAATAATGGGGGTTGATGTGGCATCCTCTCAAATTATTGTGTTCAAATTAGGAAAGTCAACTTTGAAGTGGCATAACTTTTGCATATAGACATCGATTGAGGAAATTCTTATGTCATTGGAAAGACCTATGTATAGAATAGGATATAAATGTGCCATGCAAAACAAAACAAAAAACACCTCCAAGAAAATATTGTTTGATGCCTAAAAATGCTCTTGGGAGGTTTCAAACCTTAATTTGCCAAATTGGGTCCCGCCTGTAAGAATGGTCTTGTGAGCTAATTCCTCCATTTTTTCATCAAAATGGATGAAAAAAATATAATTATCTAATTCAGATCAAGAAATTTTGTCATTAGAATATAGAAACCATATACAAAATGTGGTAGTCCAATATTATGAGGAATCACAACAACAAGGTTATGATTATTAAGAATGGAAAACTAGAGATTTGAATCAAACCTTAGCAACAAAGATGAAATATTTGTGCACACTCTAAAGGAATTGGAGAAGCAAGATACAGAAACAACAAATAAAAGAGCTACGACAACAAATGAACAACATAAAAAATGCTCACAAAAGGTATTGAAGATATTAAGAAAAAATTATCAACCAAAGATTATGAAATTTCTTGTTTCACATTAACATAATAAAACTCTACCAACAAAAATAAATAAGTTGAAGAAAGTGAAAAGGCACAAGAAAAACCCCAAAACAACGATAAGGGAGTTAACATTTATGCAATAAATATGGAAAAACTTAACATTGTTATCAATGAAGTTGTATTAGTGGAAGAGCTAAAACTTGAAACTAGACATGAAGTGAGCTAAGTACAAGCTAGATCAAAACTAAAAATCAGAGTGATGTTGCTAACGAAGTCTTTGTGGTGAAAGAGCTTCCAGAAGTTAAGTTCAGGGAACAATTTAGTGATAAAGAAACATCAACATATTTAGTAAAGGTTGACATACCATTGATCATTGTCGATGAAGTCATATGTTAGCCGAAGGATGTTATCACACCAGTAAATACAAAAGTATTAGAAGTTATCATGACAACTCAACTAATTCATGTTAAGATTAAAACACAAATTAAAGGATTAGCTTATTAAGATATCACATTTATACCAAATCACAAATCTCATGGTATGAAAGAATCAATCCTAAGGTACCTAACTATAATTAAAGGCCTTATTATGTATGGACACATCCAAATATCTGCTTGCCTCAAATTCAATAACAAAGAAGACTAAATTTAGAATCTTATCATCAGAGAGTACCACAAAGAATCCACCTTAGATGGATTGATCCTTTTTCATTGCACCAATATTGTTCCAAGATTCAAATTTTATATTGCTTCATGTCCTCGACCATATCTAATCAATGACAATTACAAAATATTGTTCATTCTACGAGGAGAAGTTTCTATTACCTAGATTTTCTCCATCTGAAACTGGTTCAAGAAATTTACAACAAAATATATGTATGGACGGGTGTTCATTAGATACATTAGAGAACCAATCAGTTGACAATATGATGATGGATAAACAATATTTGATTATGAACTCCTCATCTCCTTCAAACTAGTTATCATTGGTGTTGCCATTGGTTTACAATCCATCATCCCAAATTTCTATAGAATCTTGATCACATATTTTCCTTGACCAAGGTAGATTTCACCAGGTTTCCACCAGACTGTGAGTCTGAGGTAATAGTGCATTAGTCCAATATCCTTCATGTTGAATTCAACTACTAGTTTTTTCTTGCATTGATGAATAAGATTCTCTATGCATGTTATTAATAGCTTAATAAGTCATCCACATATAACAATATTATCACAGGATCATTCTTTACTACCTTGATGTATAGGTTTGGATCTGCATTACTTTTGATAAAACCAAGTCTTATTAGATAAGCATCCATCCGAGCATACCATGCTCTAGGGACTTGTTTTAAACCATAGAGATTTCTTCAACTTGCATACATGTGATTCCTTCCCATGGACTTCAAATCCTTGTGTTTCTCAATGTAGACTTATTTGTCAATTGTGCCATTTAGAAAGTTATCTTTATGTCCATTTGATGTATATTCCATCCCATGGAAGCTACAATAGAGATGAGAGATATAATTAATGTGTACCTGGTTGTAGGAGCAAAGGTTTCATCATAATCAATTCCTTCTTGTTGAGAGAATCCTCTAGCCACAAATATTGCTTCGTATTTGTCAATACTCCCATCAATTGCCTACTTGATTTTGTACACCCATTTGGAAGTCACAATTGTTTTTTCATTTGTTCAAGGAACGTTTTCCAAAACATCATTCTTCATTGTTGATTGGTATTTTTCCAACATTGCGTTATTCCATAGTTGATGTTCAGTTTCCTTTTCATAAGAGGTAGGTTTTCTTTCAATGAGTTTGGTCATATATGTCACATAACCAAAATGTTCCTTTTATTGTTGCATGCCCTTCAGCTGCATGTATAGTTGATCTTAACCAAGCTAGTCTTTTTCGAGTTTCTGGGATAATGGCATGTTGTATAGGTTCGCTTGGTCCTTTTGGTTCTTCATGATGACCAATTATAGGTTTTGTATAATTGTCTTGCCTTGGACTCTCTTCATTGGGAAAGTTAACTCCTTCTTCTTCATCAGATTCAATGGGGATGTCTTTGGACTTCTTGCATGCAACACTTTCAACAAATGTGATATCTCGGCTTGTTTCAATACGATGTTATTTCTTGATGTAGATTATATATGCTTGGATGAGGTATTATAACCAATGAAGATTCCTTTCATACCTGAAGGGTTCAATTTCTTCCTCTTGTCCTTGGGAATATGAACATAAACAAGACATCCAAAAATTTTGAGGTGATCAACATTAGGCTTCTTCCCTATAAATGCTTCTTTTAGGATCATGTTGTCAGGAATTTTGTGAGTACTTCTATTTTGACTGTAGATTATTATCATAGAGGTTTCTCCCGAGAAGAATTTTGGACGGTCTTAGTCATGTACAATGTATCTTACACATTCTTCAATATATCGATTCTTCCTTTCAACTACGCCATTCTGTTGAGGACTGTAAGGGACTATTAGCACCCTCTTAATCCCAACTTCTTTGCAAAAGGAAAAAAGTTCATTAGATGTATATTCACCTCCATTATCTGATCTCAGGGTTTTGATCTGCCTTCATGTCACATTCTCCACTTCTACTTCAAACTCTTGGAGCTTTTCGAATACTTAATCTTCAAACTTCAAGAAATATGTCCAAGTTTTTCTAGAATGATCAATAAATGTTACATAATATTGATGTCCACTAAGTGATTTTTTTGATATGAGCCCACAAACATTAGAGTGGATTAGGTCCAAGATTTCTATGGATCTCAAGTCACTACTAGAGAATGGTTTCTTCACATTTTTACCAAGGGCACACCCTTTACAAACTCCTTCATGTTCTTCCTTCAGTCGAGTCATTCTTTTAATCATTTGACTTAAGGATGGTAATATTTTGAGATGGCTATATCTTCTATGCCATAACTCATAAGGATTGACGTCCAAGTGTAGTTAACCTTGAGGAGGAGGAGTAAGAAGTCTATAAAACCTCCCCTCAAGAATCCAAATAGTCCTTGCATTTTCTATGCTAGATCCCTTAGCCCAAACAACTACTTTACCATCAATAAATGCTATCATGCCTCATTTATCTTCTAAACTAAAAATAGAAAACAAATTATTTTTCAAACATAGTGTTTGGTCAATTTAGTGTGATCTAAATTGCTATTTAAATGTCAACCTGGGGTTCGTAAATTGACGAAGTGAAGTGTACTATATGTACTAGATAACGGTTTCCTTAGTCTTTTGTCGTTTTAAGCTTTTTAGTTTGTTTTTGGATTTATTTTTCCTTAATGTGTGATGGTGAGGATGAAAGTGAAGTATGAAGTGTAGACGGTGATGGTTTCTAAACTTGAAAGTGCTCAAAAGAAAGCTTTACAATAACTAAAAATGAAATCAATTCTTAAGAGAAATAAACTGCATCAAATAGTGAACTAATGACAATGGCCCAGTACCTTGCTCAAATGAAAAGAAAGTAAAGATAAAAAACAAAAACTAAAGAAGCAAACTAATTCCACTACTTAAATCTTCAGATCCTTTACCATTCGGTCAATCTACTTATGGAGTATCATGACAAGTCAACAATGATATCGAAATGGAAAGAAAAGAAAGTAGAATTAAAAAGAAACTAATCACACTACTTGAATTCTTCAATCCTTTACCTTCAACTCAATCTACTTGGGGAAGTATCATAATGTCAAGCAATATGATATTAAATGACAAGAAAGTAAATTGAAAAAAGAAAAAAATCACACTACTTGAACTCTTCTAGCCTTACCATTCAGCTCAATCTACCTTGTGGAAAGCAACCATGAGTAAGCAATATGATAACTAAATCACACTACAGTTAGTAATATTCTGATTTCTTGCTGATAGAGTCACTTGACCATAGAAAGAAACCATAAATTGGTGAGTTGTATGATATCTAAATAGCAGAAAAATAAATAAGCAAATCGCAACTTGAAAAAGACAATGTTGAAATTAAACTTCAGAAAATGAAAGTTAGCAGGAAGGACAAGATGATCTCATATGCCAAAAGTTATCAAAAAGATGAAAAATTGCCCGGGCTGCCTAAGAAAACCTACAGAAAATCACTGGTTAGTTTACAGCTCTAAGAAAACAAAGGTGAAAATATAAACAGCAGAAGCATCAAACAGTATATTATATACAAGCTAATGATAAAAACAACAAACATAATAAAACTAAATGAACACTTTACAAGGCTTCAGCGTGCAGGGGCCCTCTGCCACTTCAGCCAATCAACAAATAATCACACAGCTGAACTTAGAAAAGTCTTCTCATGTATTAAAACAGCAGCATATAAAAACAGTGGGGGTGATAAGATAACCAGCAGTTCGGAATCACATAAACAGTTTCGAATTTATACATATCAAAAGCTCCTTCACAGCGTTCAACGATGCGTTATTTATAATGCCAAAATACTAAAGCTAATTAACAAACTTCTACGCTATTAACTGCGTTGCTAAAGACACGTAGATCCCTTCAACCGAGATCTAGTGTAATTGTCATCATGTTTCTTAAATCTTCAGAGTGGTTGGATGTTAGATTTAGGTCTTGGGAACGATCTCCAGGTGTGCTGGTGCCTTCATGAGCTGAGGACTGTGCCACGTATCATTCACGTGCCCAAAACAGTGACGTGCCACCACTGAACTCTTTGGTTGGCCTTGTTTTTTACTTTGGTTGACCGTGGCCTCTCATGGATGATTTGGCCGATTTGAAGGGACACGTTCCATGTATCTGCCACCTGGAGCTTGCCCATGTATCTCGTTTCTTCATAGGACACCTGTAGCACAGCTTTTAACAAAATAGCTGCGGAATCCTGTGCTGGCTGCGGAAACCTGTGCTAGCTGCGGGAACTGACAAGTTTCCGCAGCTGCATGAACAAAAAAACTAAACCAAAATAGTCATAAGTATAGTCAGAAAACCATATAAAAAGTCCTTTTTAAACTATAATGCAATGATTTAACAACTGGGTGAATGAAGTGAGTGGAGAAAGAAGGCTAAGAGGGTGTATAGGAAGGTGCAGGTTTGAGGATCAACATACCCCCACTTTGAAGGTGTTGCATGTCCTCATGCAACCAAAATTGAGTTATTTCCCTCTAATCCACATGCTCTGAGGCTTCTGCAAGGACGTCTAGTCCTCTTTTCTTCTTCTTTGATGCCATCATCATCATCATCCTTGGCTTTCTAACTAGACATTTGAACTTGAGGTTAATCAATTCTCTGCTTAACTTTTTGCATCTCTTCTTTAGTCTTCTGTTTTTCTTCTACCACAGTCCTAAATGAAGCATAGTATTATCATGGACAATCTTGTCTACCTTACCCTGCTCTTTAAGTGCTTCATTTTCTTATATGATATGTCTATTTAGGACTTCTAGCTCAAATACTTCCTGTTTCAAAGACTTAAGCTGTGCATCAAGTGGCAGAGAGGTACTTGGTCCTGCAGCTGATTGTTCTAAGGATTCCAGGTAATTATATACCTCTTGTTGATTAGGATCTACCTCAGGTGACTTTCTCTGTCTAAACTCAAAATCTGGTGGAGGAGGACTGCTCTCTCTTTCCAGCCGAAAAGGGCTTTCCTCACGTGGAGGAATTGATTCAAGGCTTGGCTGATCTGGAGATTTCTCAAGTGCCTCTTCACTTAAATCAATAAAATGAGACTGATCTCCCTTGGTTTTCTTCCACTTCCCTTTTAGCCTAGAGCTCCTTCTCAAGGATGAACTCATACTTTTCTTTTGTGCACTATGTTTTCCTTTTTGCTTTTTCTTGGCCATGGCAGCAGCTTTAAGATCTATTAGCCTTTCTGACAGAGGCTGGTAATCTTCTTCTAAGGATTGCTCAGGGGATGGAAAGACCTCTTGAGTGGTTATTTTTCCTTTTTCTTTCTTTTGTTTCTTATTCTTAAGTTGGTCTTCTTCCTCTTTTTGGGCAGTTTCTTGAATTTCTTTTATAGGGGAGTCTTGAGCTGCAACATTTTTCTCCTTCCTCCTACTTTTCCTTGGGATTTTTGGTGGACTACTTCCAGAGGCCTCAGACGGCTCTTGGAAGTAGTTTTTGGTTAAAAATTGTTCCCATGTATCCTTAGTTTTCTTCAATTGATCCTCAATAAGAATTTTTATGAGCCCATGATGGTAAAGATGAGGTTCAATATTACCCACATGCTTTTGAACCGTAACACTCATCTTTTTCAAACTTGATAGCAGAAAATGAGGCAAATTAAGAGTGTGACCATCTATGAAATTCATCATCAACCTGACATGATACATGTACATAGAGCCAAAACGACCTTCACATGTGATAAATTTATGTATGACTAACAGTAGACCAGACCATTCTTCTTTTAATACATGCACAGGGATGCCTCTTGTAAATACAGTGGTGTCCATACCTTGGTTTTGTAGCATGGTTCTCCAGATTTGATTGTCCATGCTTCTATTTTTAAACCACCTTTCTCCTTCTTGAGGTAGGCCCGTGGCTGCTGCTATTGTGGCCTCGGTCACTGTAAATTTCAAATCTCCCACCTCCACTGTTTGTCCATTAAAGGACCTCGCAAATGTTTTGGTCACCTCCTTGTTATACCCTTTGAATTTCTGGATAAATCGGAGCCATTTGACTTTCTTTAACAATTCCTTAACTTGGGGATAACCCTCCAAGTATTTCGGTCCTTCCGGCTCGGCTCTCAGCAATTTTCCCATCCTCTATTTTAAATCCACTGAGGGTTCTTCTGCATGTGAGGGTTAAGGAAAAGTAGCTCTGTTACAAGGTTTTTAGGATAGACTGTAGTGGCTGCAATCGGGGTTTAGGATGACTATAGTGGCTGCAATCAAAGTGTAGAGTAAACTGTAGTGACTTCAGTCGGAAATAGAGAAATGCCCGAATCACAGGAGGAACAGTGGGTGAGCAGTGGTGACCGAGTTCATAAAATGAAATATGAATGTATGCGAGGAGTATGGTATAAGTGGAGTGATAAGCGAGTGGAGTAACGATAGGATTCTCTCGAGTCGGATGAGAATTTACACGTCTCAACAGACGGCTGTGGAAATTATGGCTGGGAAGAGTCGTAACACAATAGGTCATGTCTTAAGAGTACGGGTAATAAATGGAAGTGTAGTCATTCTTGAGTTTGAACTCGGAGTAATCATAGGACCGTTAGGGAAATGAATGTGAGGTGTGTGGAGTGATATTATGGGATGAGAATGATAGTGGGCTGATATATTAAATCATTGCACATAGGAGAACCGGTTATGGTTTAATAACTATACATAATTATGACTTGAAGTGTTATTTGATAAAGATTTTTTATCATACCTTTGGAAATTTTGTCAATCTTTGCTCAAGGTTTCTAACCAGTTGCTCTTCTTTGATATCTTGAAGATGCCCCATGTCTTTAGCTCACGTACACCTGCATTTCATGATTTTGGCACTAACAGTTGATTGTATTTTGAAAACAGAGTGATGCTGGCTGCGGAAATCATTTCTAGCTGCGGAAACTGGTTCTGGCTGCAGAAACGGTTCCCAGCTGCGGAAACTGAAACAGCACCCCCTAAACTGCACAAAGATAGCTTAGAGGAAAAATAACTGAATGAAAATAGTCCTAAAGGGGGACTTTTATTGATGGAATGGAATGGAATGAGAATGGAGTGAAAATGGAGTGGAATCAAGTGAAATGGTGATGAGAATGAGATGGAGGTGAAATGAAATGTGTGAGTGAGATGAAGTGAAGATGGAAAGAAAAGGAGAGGAGATTTTTTTTGGAAAATATAGAGTGTCAGGTGTCCTTGATTTTCACTCTATATTTTTTGTATAAGACTGCCAATCTATGATTGGTTTTCAGGCTTACACAAATTTTTCTTTTTTTTTTTCTTTTTTTCTTTTTGTTTTTCTTTTTGTTTTTCTTTTTTTCTTTTCTTTTTTTTTAATTTTTTTTTTTCAAAAACTACAACAAACAAAGATTAGGCTGATGGGGGAGATGGATTCTTCTCCACCATCCTTATTGCATAATTCTCTTGGAACATTTTGACAAACTCCTCTTTGGAAAGTGGCTTATGATAAATTTTCAATCGGTGGCCATTCACAATAAGAGGAGTCTAAAATTCATCAATGGTCTTGATTCTTACTGCTCCATTATTAAAGACTTTATCAATCTCATATGGCCCAAGCCAATGAGTCTGAAATTTTCCTTTGAAGTCTTTAAACTTGGAATCAAACAGTAGAGCCCAATCTCCCTCTTGAAACTTTCTCTCTTTAATATATCTATCATGCCACTTAGCTCTTTGATGTTGAACTAGATTAGTCCTTAGAATTGCATCTTGTCTGATCTCATCTAGCTCATTCAGCTGCTCCATTCTGTGCTTTTGGGCTTCTGATAGATTCATCCCCAACTGGACTGCCATATTGAAGGTATTGACTTGAAACTCAATGGGGAGCAGGACTTCTTTCCCATAAACAAGTTCATAGGGAGAATGTCCTGTTGTGTTCCTCCATGTAGTTCTGTAGGCCCATAAGGCTTCAGGAAGCCTTTCTGCACAATCTCTTCTATGGAGACGAACAATCTTGGTGATGATGCTCTCAAGAACTTTATTTGTAGATTCCACTTGACCATTTGCTTGCGGATGGTAAGGAGTAGATTTTCTATGCTTGATTTTATATTCTTCCATCAACTTCTCCATCAAGTTAGATGTAAATTGACTTCCCTGATCTGTCACAATTTCTCTTGGGACACCAAAACGAGTAAAAATATCCTCAAAACGAAATTGAACAACTGAATTTTCAGTGGCAGAAGGCAATGCCTTGGCTTCTACCCATTTAGTGACATAATCAGTGCAAACCAATATATATTTCTTTTGTCTAGATGGTGGATTAATTGGTCCAATGAAATGTAAAGCCCATTTTTCAAAGGGTTCAATGAGTACCTGTGGTTGTAATGGCATTTCATTTGAAAGAGTCGGTGTCCCAACTCTCTGGTAGCTGTCACACCTTCTGACATATTGTTTTGCATCTTTGAAGAGAGAAGGTCAATAATATCCTAAAGAAAGGATTTTATAGGCCGTCCTCTTGTCAGCAAAGTGTCCACCGCAAGGTTAATCATGACATGCCTTGAGGATGTCAAGCACTTCATCTTCCCGAACGCATCTCCTGATCACACAATCTAGCCCTGTTTTAAACAATTCATTAGAAATCCATGAATAGTTTGAACTCTCCTGAATAATTTTCCTTTTTTCATTAGGAAATAAGTGTGAGGTAGCTTCCCTGTAACCAAATAGTTAGCAATATCTGCATACCAAGGGGTCTTAGTAGTTACTACAAACAAATATTCATCTGGAAACTTATCCTCTACAGGAGAATCTTCGTTAGTATTTTGGATTCTCGACAAGAAATCAGCTACTGTATTTTGTTTCCCTGGTCTATCAAACACAGTAATATTGAATTATTGTAAAAGTAAAATCCATCTTGTAACTTTGCCATTAGTAGCGGGTTTGTTCATGAGATATCTAATGGCAGAATGATCAGTATGGACAAAAGTTTCGTAGCTTGTTATATAATGTCTAAACTTGTTGATTGCATGAACAACAGCTAAGAATTATTTCTCAGTCACAGTATAATTTAACTCCGTGGGAGTCAAATTTTTACTGGTGTAGTAAATGGCATAAGGAACTAAATCCTTTTGACCCAACACAGCTCCAAGAGCTGTATCTGAAGCATCTGTAGAAATATGGAAAGGAAGTTTCC